>JAKTUH010000117.1:0-58122 GCA_030556585.1 Geotrichum carabidarum
ATGGAGGGGGCGGTGGTGGGGATGTGCCAGCAGATGAGGTAGGTGTAGAGAGAAATCCTGGAAGAGGTGGTGCTGGAGGAGGTGGCGGAGGAGATTGGGTTGATGCAGATTCGGATGCGGATGCAGGTGACGAAGTGGTTTTTGATGCTGGGTGTGCAAGATTTAAAGTTGGTGAAGGTGGTGCGGGTGAAGCAGGCAATGAAGCTCCCAATGCTTTCGAGGCAGACTCATCTGTACTTGTTGCTGCCTCTTTGGATGCTTTCTGGGTCGTCAATGTCACGTTTGAAGAATGCGAATTTCCAGCAGGTCTATCAACTTCTGAGACTGTTGAAGCAATTGTAGAAACTGAAGAAGTATCCGGGGCTGTGGACACCACGGAAGAGGTATCAGGAGCTGTGGATCCCACAGAGGAGGTCTCGCTGATAGCAAGAGAGCTGAGCGCTCTCGGGTCTAGTGTTTGGGGGTGAATGACAGCAGGAGTGCTAACTGTGCGGCGACCTGCTTTTTCAGGTTGGAAAATGGGACCAGCTGTAGTGGCTGAAGGTGTGCGCTTTACTCTATCATTGAGCTCGTCTATAAATGGCAAGCCACCTTGAGCAGGACCCTTGAGTTTCTTGCCGCCAATAACCACAACCTTGGCTCTTTCAGATACTCGACCTTCATAAGGCGCTGTAGAATCTTGATTGTCCGCAACAGATTCCTTAAATGGAATAAAAGGAACTTGAGGTGAAGAGTCCTGGAAATCGCGAGCGATATCTCGGGAGTCCATCTGAAGTTGATGGAGTCTCTTTAATTTCAAGTCTCGCTCATATTCCAGATCAGCCCTCTTTCGCCCATCAACATTGTCATCCTCCTCAACTTCTTCGCTGACAAAATTGTACTGCTCGAGCTCTCTAGCCTGCGCCTGCAAACTCTCCATTTTGTCACGCAACTTACGCAGTCGAGGGGACGGTTCAATATCCCAAGAATTGTCTTCAAACTGATATTCAGTCTTCTTGCGGGCCAGTTGGGCTTCGAGTTTTCTAGAAAGCTTCTCACGATCAAGAATACCGCTTTGACCTCCATTACCTCCAGGACCACTTGTCTTATTGCCGGTCTCCTGCAGCATCATATATAGCTCGCGAATTTCAAGTTCCTGGTTTTGGAGTTCAACTAGATGATTCTGTTTGAGATCTTCCAGATCCTGTTGCATTATTTCATTCATGCGCCGCTGCTTTCTGAGCAAGTGGTTGACTTCATCTAGCTCCTTTTGCAGACGTCCAACCATGCCATCGGCACCAAGATTGAGCAACTGCTGCATGTGATCTCGCTCAACCTTCGCAGATTCTGCAGCGCGGAGCATCTCTCTAGCCTCCACTTGAGCTCGTTTTGCTTGATCATCCGTCTGCAAGCGATCTAGAATGCTCTGAACCGAAAAATTCAAGACATTAGACATGTCGGCATCTGGATTGATACGATCCATGACAACATGAGACATTAAAGCGTCAACAAGTTGGAACATGCGAGCACCCTCATCAGTGGGGTCTTCACGAACCAGCAAGAAATGCTGCATAGCGGATAGAAAGTATCCTTCTGCCGACGTTTCCTTGACTCGAGACCAGATTTCATTTACAATTTCAGTTGGATCGTCCATATTTTTGATATCTTCGTCGCGCTCAATGCTGAGCAGATCTTCGTAATCCAAAGCAGCTGCTTCATCGTACTTTTGAATTTGTTCCGTGAGTAAATCATAGTTGAATTGCAGCATACGGGATGCAATGCGTGGAAGACCGCAGGCTTTCAGCTGTGAACGCAGATGAATTCTAACACGTAGGTCGGGTGAGCCCGCCACTACAATGTTGACAAGGAACATGGTTGACAGAGCGTAGTCCATTAGCATGCTTTCCATTCCAACTCCTCCGGTTCGAACTTCATCACTTGCTCCCACCATGGATCCGAGCTTGCCTCGGCCTTCAAGTGTGTTTTCTACAACCCGCATCCATGATTCAAAGCGACCCACATCACCAGACTGGGTCTTAATAAGATCAAAAGCAGCAAGAACTTGCTGATGGCCAATAGGTTCTTGCCAGTGGGCCAAAAATGCAAGTACTTCAGTGATGAGTTTCCGAGTCGGCAGGCGGGGTGAGATCAGAGAGCCTACCAAAGCTGGAACTGTTTTGGCAGTTTGTAAAGCATGATCAGCCCCATCCTTGAGATTGAGTAGGGCCTTGATACATTTAATCAAGTCGTACTCTCTATCAAGGAACCCCTCTGATTTCGCAGTTCTATGGTTGATTTGGGATAAAACAGTTGACAAGGCAACCAAGCCCTGATTTTCAATGAAATCTATTACCCAGTGAATAGGCTCTGTTCGTAGAGATACCCATAGATTTCCGAGCTGGCGCTGGGTGATTGAATTGTCCATGATTTTGCGGACATACCACTCTGGGGTATAGTTGTTTTCTTTGGGTTGCAGAGCCCGGCGCCGTTCGTTTTGGTATTCAGTGAGTGCATCTTGGTGAATCAGGATCCATTTCTTTGAAATATCGTAGCGTTGCATCTCCTGAATAACCTTGTCAGGTAAACTTTTGAAATCTCGTTTTTTCTAAAAAAGCTTTAGTTAGAAGGCCGCCAGGAAGCAAGGGCATTTTTGAACTTACAATCAAGTCGTTAAACATTTGCTCAATTACCGCATCATCAGTTGGGCGCTCCAAGTGAAACTCAGATTTGCTAGATTTAGTTGACGCCACATCATCTACCGAATAAAGTGAAGACCGTGAAGTGGGTGATTGGTGGGGAAGCGGAGGCAAAGGGTCGTTGGTGCGTATGCTCGCCAAGGATCCTCTATTCATAGAGCCGGCGGAGCTGGTGGACTTCATAGACATGTGCGATGCACTGCTGGAAGTTCGGGGAAGGGAGTTTGGAGGAATAGGCGGGGTTGAGTGTCCACTTGGAGGATTGCTGGAGCTACCAGGCTGAGCTGTAGAGACGTATGGATTGTGCTGGGGTGAAGCTGATGTGGGAGAGTCCCGCAGGGAGGGTCGCCTCGGCGCATCACGGTACTCGCGATCCCGAAAGGAGGTTTCTCGAGTAGGCTGGGTTTGGTATCGCTGAGGCGGGAGTGGAGGAATAGGACCGCTGATGGAGGGCGGTGGGGTGAAAGGGGATGCAGAGCTCTCACGGCGAAGATCAGCGGCATGCGAGTAGGCACTGGCTGAAGATACCGAAGGGGTGAGGGCATGATCACTCCTGGAAGGTGGCACGTACGCCGGAGTAGACTTAGGCTTGGGCATGTTTGGCAGATGCCCAAGAGATGGGGAAAGATTGCTTGAATCAGTGAGTTGAGTGTTGACGTGTTTGTTGTATCCTCATCTATGGAGAGAGATTAGTAAACCCAGTGATAAATAATCAAAAGGGGCAAAGATAGCTTACCAGTCTAAGGGTAGAATACAAGAGGCTGCTAGAAGCACAAGCTCAAAAATAAAGCAGCCAGTCGTGGTGGACGGTTTTAATGGTGATGCCCCTTGGCTAGATAAGATACACAGAAGGTGCGGGTAGCGGCGAGATTACAAGGGATATTCTTGCAGATGTGGGACTGTTGAAGCTGAGGAAGTGTAGGGCTAGGGTGTAGAGAGTGAGAGAGTTGGGACTCTATGTATGAACAATCCAAGACGGTCGAAGGAGTTGCTGGGTCAGGGCCATGTCTCACCGGTTTCCAGATAGCCTTGAGGAAAAAAAAAAAAAAAAAAAAAAAAAAAAAAAAAAAAAAAAAAAAAAGATGGTGGTTGTGATGGTGGTAGTGGAGTGGGCCGGTGTGGACTGGAGTGGAGTGGCAGATAGGCTTGCTGGGCCAGTGGACTAGCTAGGGACTTTGAAGGTCAATTGACCAAAGTTAGGCATCAGTGTAGGCTACCAGGAGTGAGAGGTACCTCGAGATAGATTGTCCACGCCACACAGTCTACAACGGCTACAAGGGGGGGCCTACGAGATAATTTCGAATCAATATTCTAACTGTACAAAGCTTTTGGTTATACATGTTTGCTTGTTCTATTTTAATTTTATCATCCTTTCCGAACAGCCCTGATCAGTGGACTAACCGTGCCAGCCTTTCCCAGCCTTTCCCAGCCTTTTTTTTACCCAGCCAACAACCTCGCCTACTTGAGTTATTGTATTATCCAACTACTCAGCATCGTTTGTGCTCATGTGACCACCGCATGCATGCACACCTCAAGCATATATGTAAATACACGTATACCAGCTATAGCCTTAGTTCCAGCTAGCTGTCACAGGATCGTGTTCCCGTGATCTTTTAGTTGTAGGGTGCATGCTTCAACTTAGTGAGGGCTGTGATTGATTGTTGTCATCAGCTCAATTAGAGACCGTCGGCATTACAAGACGAAGTATTGTTGTTGATGATTATATTAATTATTTTAATTTAATATCAGAATTTGTGGTAATTCAGAGTCATTTCAAGTCAGAACCCTTGCAACAACTTCATATCATCATTACCATCATGGTCCCTTGTGATAACAATCGACGTCACTAGCACGCTTGATGACTCCGATGGTTGTACAACGCGTTGGTTTTGGTTTTGGCCGTACGTGCTCAAAATGTTTAGTATGGTATTTCCTAATCTGGTAATTATGGCCAGTGAAAAACCGAGGTGAGGCTGTGGGACGTTGACTCTGAGGCTGTGTGTGGCAATGGGTCAAGCAATCACAGGCTTAGCACGGTTTTAACACTCAACGAGACTTCCGCAATCAACCAAAGCAACAGAAGCAGACAATGGTAAAACGTAAAAAGATATTTCTGGAGCCAAGGATCGAGCTAAGAATTTCATACGGCCTGAGCCGCTTGTTGGTACCTTAGCAAATGCTGAGCTGTGCACGCAAAACAGTGAAGATCTATCCCCAGACTGGTCATATGACCTAAAGGTCCGCAGCGCAGATATCCTAGAGCTCTCTGGCTATCCAGAATATTTAAACAACTGAAATGCCTTGACTTGAATTGAAAAAAAAAAAAAAACATCATCATCATCATCATCATCATCATCATCATCATCATCATCATTTCCTATTTTCAAGCTTCAACTCATCACATCAACTCGCTCAAAACTATCAATTGCCCATTTACATATGACAATGCCTACTTATCAATACACTCATTCAATTCCTGTCCGATCGCACGATACTTCTTCTACAAGTATCCCGGTGACGGTGACGCCCCCAGCCAACCCGGACAATAGAAGTAATAGTGCTCGTACAAGTATCCCAGTGACATACTCATCTTCATGTTACTCCCCAAAGTATCACCGCCATTAACCCACATGGCGTTTACCTAAACCGGATTATACTTTTGGAGCTATAATTATAGACGATAAATTCAGCATTTTTTTTTCAACAAGAGGGGTTTATATATACCAAATATACAATCGGGGACTACAAATCGTTTGGATATCAATTCAATTCTTCCAGGGCAGAAAGGGGTTTAATTCTGCTACTTTACAATCTTTACGACGTTCGTTTGGCGCACCACCGACTTGTGCAATACAATAGGAGACAACGCCGTTTTAGGGTTCTTTGGTTAGAAGGCTGCATTGCTTTTAATTTATTTCATTTAATTTTATTAGATTTTTGTTTAGATAGATATTTTTACATGACAATATATATATATATATATATGACGAAACGTACCCGATACATTCAGAAACTTATCCAAATCCAGTTTTGTTCTCTTTTTAACTAGCGCCATTTACAATCCCCATTAAGGTAGAATTGAAGCGTGGAACACAGTCCTGATTCTGGAATAAAAAGATGGCTTTGGGAGTTTGCGTTCTAAAGGATGGTTCGACTCAAACAGCCTTGGCATATATCGCTCTGGGGGATTGTACACAACTATTTTGCATTTTCAAAAGTTAGCTTAAATATAGACAAAATGGTCTACACAAATTTTTTTAATATTAGAGTCGGTCTTGGCGTTTGGCTCTCTGTGGAAATTTGAACAGATCTGGCTAATTGCAGTTGTCGAAGCAAAGCTAAATATAAAAAGGGCTCTCTGAGCCAATGTTCATTGATAGATACGTGAACTGCGCATTTACTGGGGGAGGGTTAAAAATCGAGCTTAAAATTAAATGCAGAATTAAAAACTTGGGCAAATATTATTTCTGATAGCTTTATTTATGGCTTTGGATATCTGCTTGGGCTTAGCTAATATAATGAATCGAACTTTCAAAAAAGAGTTCCTTCTCTGCATTTTGACAAAGAAACAAGCTTTCCTTTAATCAAGCTGAGTACTCCTGTAATTGTTTTCAATGATATAAAATGCCAGTTCTTGTCCTTGATCTGAATGTTCTACACCTGCTAGCAATGGCAATGGCTTGTCACTCAAATCAGCAGGCCCAGTACCTATAGTTGTCTGTTTTTCAAGTTTATTTTATTTCTTTAAACTTCTTTAAATATTTACTTTCTCATCTAGTTTGTTAAGTTGTTATCGATAACAAATTTAGTATCATTTCAAGTTTTGCTATGACTGTTTTTTTTTCTATCAAGTATGTAGGTTTAATTTTAGAGTTATCTTTATAGATAACATATATGTGGGCAGCGCAGGGCAGCACTGTAGAGTTACTTGAACGAAATCATTAATACTACATGTTAAATTAAATAAAGCAGAGCCAGAATTAGACTAAATTTGTCTATACGTGTCATTCTGTAACTTCAATGGCGTCCGGTAGCAGCTCCGCTCTCGTCTTTGCGCTGCAGGCTTATATAGCTAGCCCAGTATCTTTGACACCTCTCACATTTAACCTAAACGAACCCTGCTGTAGGGATCCCAGGCACATGACACAGTTCTGACACCCTATTTCTAGCAACCACCTTATGCACAAGCCCTATTGTCTCGGCATATTCTAAACAAGCAAAACGATTCCATAATTGTGGTAAACTTGGAAAAGTTACCATAAGTTTTTTTAAAAAAAAATGAGACGCTCCCACTCGTGAAATAAAAATGACTGATATAATTATAAAGTTAGACTTGCACTGTTGCTCTCACTTTTAGTACGTCGGATATAGCTATTGCCGTTGTTACTATGTGCAATCTAACTCCCAGTTGTATGCTTCAAACTGGGAAACAAACCAAGCTCTCTCCGCAATGTGAATTGCAAGTTGCCTTGCCTGCATGTCAATTAATCTCTCTAGAGCTTTCAAATCACCAAGTGTGCTCTCGATTTTCAGCATGTAGCATAGCCAAGAAATATTCAATAATATATTATCCCACTGCTGCTCTTGTGTTCTAGATTTGTATCCATTCCGTCTATAGCCCAAGCGGACTGACTCGGCAAAACTTTTTACTCCTAAACGAAATACGACCAGTCACTATATCAAACCGTTAACCACTCTTTCATCAGTAGTCATTCTAGAGCTTAAAAGAGCAATTTTAGGCTCTGTAAGCAGTTTTGAAAAGCCACCAGATAGAGACGCTTTTGAGCCCCCTCCTCAGTTTTAACGCTAAACTGACCCCAACATACCAAAACCAAAACTCGACGAATTTAAAGGAAAGCAGGTTGACCTCGGCCTTCAAACAAATCATGCATCACGAATCACAGATCAGCGATCACTAAAATGGGGTTTCGAGATCAATATAGACCCCGATTCATTGACACCAATGACCTAATTGTTCAATATTTATAGATGTGTATATTTTTTTTTATGATTTTGTTTTCCCCAATCTCAGCTTTGCGAAATATCATCGCTTGTTTTCGTTTATACAACAAGTCTCGTTTATTTTTATGGGGTAAGTATGAACTGGATCCACTTCCCCATGTTTGCTCAATTTATACCTCCTCTTATGCATATACATATCCCATAAATCTAGTTTTAGATGAGGCTATAACTTTTATATATCTATGCTTAGATGCCCCCAGACTGTCAATTTATTGCATCTTGTAAAAAAAAGATGTAGGCGGGACTGACATTTAACCAATTCCCGACGAATTAACTTTTTTTTTTTTTTTTTTTTTTTTTTTTTTTTTGATTTGTTGAGCTCCAGCGTTTGCAAGTTCGAGACCGCGCAAGATCTCCAACTTTAAAGCAATCCCGCAATAGATGCTTGCAAAGATATGCATTCTGCAATGTGCAATGTGCAATATTGTCATGAGCAAAAGAAACACCCCCTTTGCTGTTTGATTGAAGGGCAATCAAGATTCATAATATCACCCTTGGTAGATGGAGGGATTTTTCTCTCTCGCTAGGGATTTTTTGGCTTGGGAATTGGTTCTGCCATGCTAAGATTCAAAGTCGTTTAGTATCAGAAGCAACTCGTTGATGCCAGCCCTGGGTTTTTTTCAGCTACGCTTTCACATATAAACAACCTCCAAGGGTGGTAGGAGGAGTGCTCAGCCTCCCAACTGCCCAAGCGAGGTTTTATCGTGAGCCCTTTACCAGTCGGCCCTATTTTATCGTTTCACCGGCCTGCTTTTTTTGCAAAGCGAAAAATCCCTCTCTCTAATATTTCGTCTCTGCATGATTCAAAACATGATGCACTCCACCAGTTTAAATATATTTTTTTTGTTTCAACAACTTTAGCTCTGATTGTCGAAATATTTCACAGATGTGTCTATCGTCGTCTTCTTTATCAGTAATCTTACTATAAGCCGACGCTGTTCGCAGGGGTTTTGTTAGATAGGCCCGGTGTGTCTGCTTGGGCAAATTCTGAGGTAGGTCACCAAACACGCCGTTTTTGTCTCCACCCGCCCACGTGCTCGCCCTACTTTATTTGTGCTTGGGTGGACAAAAGATACGCCCAAACGAAGATAGGTAACCACCACCCTATAAAAAATATTTGGGACTTTTATCTATACCTGGGGGGCCAGGCCAGCAATTGATAATTGAAGCAATTGGGCTTGGCTTGGCCAAGAAATTGACTCGGGCAATATTGGTAGAAAGCTGGAAAGACATGAAAAATAAGAACTTGATTGTCTTATAGGGTTTTCTTGGTCTAACACTTGAAGGTCTAGTTGTGAGGTCGTTGTCTCTTTCACATGAAACTTAACCTTTTGGTTTTTCTGATTTTTTCGATCAGAATATATACCGCCTTATGTCGACATGAACACATAAAAACAATGGATCTATAGCATAGCAGAGATGTGGTAAGACTTTTTATTATTATTATTATTATTTCTCTCAAACTCTCGATTTGACAATAAGGGCTGGGGCAGACGGGCCCACTGATGGAGGTTTTTGAACCTGTTTGTCTGGGACTTATTGGCTGATAACGAAAACCCACATACCTATAACAGGACTATCCATGCATTGAAACAATCGAAACAGCTACAAATAACGTTGAGGCTTGAGCGGATGAGTTATCTGATATCTATAAAAGCTTTAGGTCCATCGGCATCTAGGAAGATTTTATCTGAAAACAACCCAAACGCAGTGGGTAAGAGCGGCAACGCGGATCCGTCAACCACCCTGACACCGATTCCAAGACCGGGGAATGATTGCGTTATTACTAGGTTTTTTTCTGTTGCGTGTTTTCTATCTGGTACCGGTCTACCTTCTTCATGGGCACGATCCGAATCAACCGAAGTCGAGTTTATTGTGTATCTGACATGTTATCATGAGCTCCAAAAAACAGGTCTACTTTTCTGTTGGTACTTGGCAACTTGGCCCCAAGGTCCATCTCTGCTTGCTGTGCGTTTTTTTTTTGAACTCTTTCACACTTTCAAAAGAATCATGCAATATCACCATTTGAGCAGGTATTAGTTTCGATATCTATAGACCTATAGTAAATGCACATATATTCATATAGCAAATCGGCCACTCTAATGCTCAAATTGAGAATATGCTTTATGCTTATGTCGTATAAGTCTTTGAACGATATCAATATTGTTATCGTAATGTTTCTGGGATTTGCCCGAGGTTTGAGCAAAGTAAGTTGCTTATCCACTTTTCCACGAATAGAAGAAGGCTGATACACAATTTTTGGCCTGCAACTCAATATGCTGTATTCACTATATAGTCAACTTTGACACTAAAACATGAACTCTACAATTCTTCTTTTAAAACGAACTGGTGTGTCTCATTCGCGCGGACGTACGTATCGAATTTATAATTCAGTTTCTGCACAGCCATATATGAATTCATGATTACATGTTGTACTTTTATTTCGCTCTCAATTGTTTCCTTTTGGGTTTGTTTCGCCATTTTTCTTGTCAAAACGAGCGATAGCGCAAGATTCGGCTTACTGTATTATGCGTTTCCTTTTTGCAATAGTGCCCCTCTACTATAGTTCTACTTCCACATGTGCAGGAAAGTGCTTTTTCTTTTCTTTTAAATATCGAATGCTACCTGCGCTTCTTCTCTTGGCTTGCCCCGGTTCCATGATAGATTGATTGGCCTTTTGTATATATATATATATATATATATATATATATATAAGCACCTTGCTGCTCTCTTGGTTTCTTGGAAACTCAATCGCTTCTTTATTTTTTTGCATCTCTCTTTCTCTCTGCATCATTTCGGCGTCACAATGTTCTCCAACAACTTCCACCATGACAGACCCAAGGAGATCTATCTGTCAACCTGGACCGAGCGCGACCAACCCCCCAACTACACCGAGCGACACCTCACCTACCGCATTCCTACCGACGCCAGCTACATTCCCATCCCCCTAAACTTCTCCATCCCCGGGGAAAAGTACCATCCTGCCGACCCCATCAACCCGCCGCCGCCCCAGTTCTACCGCCCACCTCAGCTGCCTTCCCCCACCGACGACCTCGCCGCTGAAGAGCCCCAACCCCCCGTCCACGTCTACGCCGTCTCCCGCGATCTGTGCAAGGGCATGCTTCCGGTCTACCCCGTCGCGCTGTCGAAAAGAGACGTGTCCCAAGATGACTGGATCCGTTTCATGGAGGACCTGGTGGTGACCGCGCGGTATCCGGGCGAAAAGCCGCCGCGAAGCAATAAGGAGCAGCTTAAGCTGTACAAGCGTGAGCGGTACCCTAAGGTGCCCAAGTACCTTGAGGTGTGGAACCAAGCGTTTTTCAAACCAAGAGGAGTGATTGTTGAGCTGCTGCAGCACCGAAGCGATCCTCAGTTGGTCTTTGCGTTTATCTAGGTACCACCAAGACAAGAACTGGTTGAACAGCAATGGTGGGTGGCTATTATTTATTTTTGATTCAATGTTGTGCTTTTTTTTTTATTAGTTTTTTATGGCATTTTAGTATGTGATTTAACAAGATCAATTGTTTAGAGACAGGATGGCATTGGCATTGATGGCCGGTGCCGAACAAACAATAATGAGCAACAGAAAACGTATTTGAAAAGTTCCAACGATGATTTGAACCACGGACACGTACTCCAACGTTGAAAGAGATCTTGAAGATGTTAACGATGAATTTCTAATGAAAAACGGTCGGAGAGGAATTTGAAATAAGGATGAATTGCGATTGAATTTGGATCTGACGCCAATTAATAATAGGAGGATAAAAAGAAAGATGAAAAAAAAAACAACCTGAAAAAGCCGGGGAGATTAACCAAATCAAGCGAAAGCCGCATTCAATACTGGATTAAGCAACCAGTTTAAGCTTATAAAACATTTCTATATATCGCGATGTTCAAACAACGACGATAATAAAACGAAAACAAAACGGAGCTTTGCTCTATTTATATATGATTTTTATCGTAACTAAAGATCCAATTGGGAAGAGAAGATGTTACATTATAAATTAGGTAACAATACAAGTATAGATGACACATATTTCTATTTGTATTACTAAGCTAAACTAGTATGTAATGTCAGAGCCATCAAACAAGGCGCTGAGTGAACAAGACCTGAAGTCAGCCATATATCAACACTGTTCAAGCATACAGGTGAATATATATATATATATGACTATAATTTGAATTCACCTAAATAATATACTAAATTTACTCATTTTTTACGCGCCAACTATTGACGACTTCACCGCCAATTGGTCATTTTATTCTACCCCCCGGGTGTCCGCTGAAGCAGACGGAAAGATGGGATTGAAATAAAGTTAGCACCTAAAATGCAACATTTTAATGCCGCCAACATACAGAGTTAGCTCTGTTGTAATTACCTAAAATACAACAAAAACCCCACAAATCAAATTATATAGAGATAAAGCGTCTGACAGGGTAATACTGTAGCTACAGTATAATTAAGGTTTGCTTATGCTATGCTACTATTAGTTATTACATAAGTTGTGTGAAACTACATGATCACTTCAAACAGGTCAAAGCTAAGAGACTACCTACTATTGTGGTATGAAGAGCCTGAATCATCCTCCTCATATTGTGCGAGACTGGTGGTACAAAAACAACCACTTTTCTCCTCCACTTTTTGGAAAAGATTCCAAGTTTCTTTTTGATCTCGACTAGTCTATATAAAGTCTTCGTATTCCCTTTGCTATAATGTTTTCTAATTCATATTACTTCAAAATCTCTCTCAAGTTTGCTCTCATCTTCGGCTATATATATGGAAAAAATGAAGGTCCATACAAGTCAGCCTAACCTCCCAACCAACCCCGTCCAGCCTGCGTCTCTGGCTGCCTCGAAATCACAGCCATCGAGCTTTGTGGTCGACCAGATCCCAGTTGATTCACTGTTTGGCCTCATGGCCAAGTGCAAGGCAGATTCGTTTGCGCAAAAAGTGGATTTGGGTGTGGGCGCCTACAGAGATAACCACGGCCAGCCGTGGGTGCTCCCAGTCGTAAGAAAGGTAAGATATCTGATGGACCCTCACGTGAGCGTTTGCTGTTTAGGTTGCTAACAAATAATGGGTGAGTAGGTTGATGCATTGATCGCGGCAGACCCGGCTCTGAACCATGAGTACCTCCCAATTGCGGGGCTACCGGAAATGACGGCCGGTGCTGCTAGGTTGATTCTGGGAGCGGACTCACCGGCCATTGCAGAGGGCAGAGTGGCCTCTGTTCAGACTATTTCAGGCACAGGAGCCAACCACTTGGGATCCCTATTTCTGGCCCGGTTTCCTCTGGCTGGAACCAAGCCTACCGCCAATTTCAAGGGCACCATCTATATCTCAAACCCGACGTGGGGCAACCACCACCAGATCTTTGCCAACGTGGGGCTGTCCGTCAAGCAGTACCCCTACTTCAAGGCCGAGTCTCTTTCCCTGGACTTTGCCGGCATGGTGGCCACCCTGTCTCAGGCGCAGCCAGGCGACATTGTGCTGCTGCACGGCTGTGCCCACAACCCAACGGGCATCGACCCGTCCCACGAGCAGTGGGCCCAAATTGCAGACATCTGCGCTGCCCGCAAGCTGTTCCCATTCTTTGACTGCGCCTACCAAGGGTTTGCGTCCGGCAACCTTGCCAACGACGCCTGGGCAGTGCGCCACTTTGTGTCTCGCGGGCTCGAGCTCCTTGTCTGCCAGTCCTTTGCCAAGAACTTTGGGTTGTACGGCGAGCGTGTCGGCGCCTTGCACATGGTGCTGGCCAATACTGCGACCAAGACCGCTGTGGCCTCGCAGCTGGCCCTGCTGCAGCGGTCCGAGATCTCGAATCCGCCAGGGTACGGCGCGCGCATTGTAACCAAAATCCTGAACAACTCTACCCTTTTCCAAGAGTGGGAGGCTGATTTGCAGACAATGGCGAGCCGGATTCTGGCAATGCGAGCGGCGCTCAAGGCCGAACTTGTTCGTCTCAAGACCCCCGGTAACTGGGACCACATCACCAGCCAGATTGGCATGTTTTCGTTCACAGGTTTGACGCCAGCACAGGTTGACCGCATGGTGAACGAGTTCCATGTGTACTTGACCAAGAATGGACGCATTTCGATGGCGGGATTAAATGAGAGCAATGTAGTGTATACGGCGACGGCTATTGATGCGTGTGTGAGAGGATAGTTTGGATAGGTTTGCGTATGTTTCATGTATTGAATTTCAAATATTGGTTGTCCATGAGTTTGTAACGCAGACTAGCTCGGATGAGCTTAACAGAACATGAACGGAAATAGTTCAAACAAGTATGACTGCTTTATGGACTATAATCAAAAAAAAAATTTACATATCTTTGCTATTGAAGCATGGCAACATATATACCCTCAATGGATAGGATTCTTGTGATTCAGGCGTACCGGTTTGTGCTCCAATGCTTCTCTTTGAACTCATCCATGCATCATATAACCAGCATAGGAGAATACAGTACCCGACCTAGGGATTTAAGGAAAGCAGAGCCATATTTATGCTTTTCTCTGCACCTGAGTACCCTTATCCAAAATAACTAACTGTCTTAAAAAGATTTTTTTTCACTGCCAAGTCATAACGTCTAATATTGGCTTTTCACCAACCAACCCGACCAACAGCCTCTAGCTGCCGTTGGCTCAGCATACCATAACCTGTGCTGAAGTACCCGCACTCGTCTCTACCATTGTTTTGCTAAGCCTCATGTCTCTAGTCTCCAAACAAATGATAGTCAGCGTAGTCCGCCGACACACTCACATCCATGAACTCCTCCAAATCCTCACTCAGCAACGCCAGCTTGGTCTTGATTTGTCCAATTGCCTCCTTACCCACTATAACCCTGCCCGGCGGGTTCTCAAGCCCTCCTATTGACAGCACAGTATGCACAGTCTCCCGCATCGCCTGCACCGGAAACATTCCCCCCTCGTTCTCAGAATCGAGTAACCCGTCGGAGCCGTGCCAGCCGCTGTGGCTGTGGCTGTACGCACGCCGCACGCCGCCCGCTTGCACAAGCGCCCGCATCCGCCCCGCAACGGTGTCGGCGCCGTACCGGGCTGGCGCCGCCTCTGCTATGACTGCGGGCACGGTGAATAAGCTGACCTCGAGGGGGGTCTCGACGATACTCACCTTAATGTTGAACGGCGCTACTTCGCAGGCGAGCGCTTCGAGGTAGCCTTCGAGCGCGTGCATGCACCCGGCGACAAGCGACAGGAACGGGGAGCCGATGCTGCCGGTTGTGTCGGTGAGGTTGATGTAGTGGCCAAAGAACTGGGTGCGCATGAAGGGTAAACAAGCCTGCATCATATTGACGGCGCCGTAGAAGGTGAGGTCGAGCTGGGCGCGGAGGTGCCATTCTTGGACTTCTTCAAGTGCGCCGAGATAGATCCGGCTGGTGCAGCTATTGTTTTTCCGAGATTTTAGTGGGAAAGTGTGGTACAAATGTGGAGGCTACTCACTTTACAACAACGTCGATGCGGCCGAAATGGAGCAGTGTTTTGGCGACCGTACTTCCACAGAGCCCTGGATTCCTACAAAGTTAATTCCTTTGGTTAGCTTTATTTCTAGGGTTTCATTTGCAATTCTTGTTTGGTTTTGTCAGTAATCACGCACAATGACCTACCTCACGTCAAGCTCCACAACAATGCACCGCTCTGGACATGTCATCCGCACCGCCTCTGCTTTTCGTAGCAGTGCTGCCTCGTGCTGACCCCCTGGGCTGCAGCCCAACACCACCTTGTCACCTTTTTGTAAGACTCCCTGCGCGATTTGGGCCGCGATGGGGAGACCAAAGTTGGCGATTATCCAGACCTTTGGAATGATCTCGTTGACCGAATGAGCTGCAGGATTAGTACCGTCGAGGGTTGAGGAATGGGACCCGGTGGTGCCGGCGGCGGCAGCTGCGTCGGGGTGGTAGAGTCGCGGCCGGCCGGGTGGGCGGCCTTTTCGTTTTAGAATGGGTTTATTCGGGGATGTGCTGATGTCGCTTGTTGTGGTGATGTGGTTTATTTGGGCGGTTGGCCCGCTTGGTATGAACTGGACCTGGCGTGCTGGCATAGTTGAAGACGAGGATATTCGGTTTGGATCTGCCATGTTGGTGAAGGTAATGCGATATCTAGCCGACTGCGCTCCTGGCGGCTGCCCCTTGTATACTCTAGTAGATAGGCAATTGGAAACGATTACTTTAGAGGCGAGAAACTAACTATAAAAGAGAAAAGAATAAAATATTCAATCAAAAAAAAAAAAAAAAAAAAATCTTTGGTAATATATAACTTATTATCAAAGAGGTCATTATCTGTGGTGTTGTATCCTCCGAGATTTCAACGAGACCAAATTTAATCTTGTGCAACCCCAGATTTACTCTTTTTTAGCATTTTAGTGGGGTAAAAACCAACCAGGCACAAAATCCCCAGCACACGGCTATTTGCTGCGTGTCCACATTTGTTGAAAAAAAACTTTCGGCTTCTTCAGCCTGAAAAGCTTCGGTTATCTCTTGTCTGCTCTGTGCTGGTGATGTCTTTTTTTGTGTCTACCCCACCTTAACCCATGTCAAACTCCATATGGACAATTGACATCCATGGTCTGAAAATAGTGAGGGGTGATCGTGTCCCATAGTTGAACACAACAACAGAGCCGTCGTGAAGAATCAGGCACCGAAGAAAAAGAAGCCAATGCCACCTTCCATCGGATGATCAGCTATAGCCTCGAAGGATCAAATAAATGATTTCAAGACAAAGTGCTACGACAGCTGGAGGAAGTGCAGATTTGGCGAGCTTGCTGGGCAACGCAGGACCTTGGATGCGCAGATCTCCGCCGCCCATGCCACTACCGGCGTCCCTCCGGGCTCAGACTATGAATCAACTTGATAAGATGGATCCTGGCGGTGGTACTGGAGGTGGGCGGAAAAAAAGTAAGCGCAAGATAGATCAGGACGGCAGTGACGAGAGTATTACAAGCAATTCAGACTCAGAAGAGCGCGCTATCAGTGGCAGTGGCAGCGGCAGCAGCAGCTCAGACTTGGAAGAGGGCCAGAAAAAGCGGCACAAAAAGGCACGCCACAGCCGGCACAAGCGCAAAGACCATGGCACGTCGCCCAGCAACCACCACCTCATCAAATGGGCCCGCCAGGTTCACACCGACACCCTCCACTTCAAATCCCACGCCACCAAGCTCGTGCACGACTTTGACGTGCGCGCCCGCGATTTCCTCACCTTTGCGCGCACTTGGACCACGCAGCAAGCCGCCACTGAGGCCGAGCTGGCCGGCGCGCGAGCTGAGCTTGGTCAGGCTGCCCACGAATTTGCGGAGACTGCGACGCAAGCCGTCGAGACGGCGGGGGATTTGGTTAAAGCCGTGGATTTGAAACTGGTCAAGTTTAACGCCCTGCTGGCGAACGTGCTTGAGGTGCAGGAGCTTCAGAATGAGACGATCCAGGAGATGAAAATGGGCCAGAGGGAGATGATTAGGATGTTGCAGGGAAGGGTGTCAGAAAGCACGCTGGTAGAGTCGCAGCAGGAGCAGGAGCAGGAGCAGGACTTGCCGTATGTGCGTCGGCCTAAGCATGAACGAAAACTGCTGCTGAGCGACGACATGCCGCTGTCCGACAATCTATTTTAGTTGTATAATCAAGAAGGTTTTATGATATAGTTGAGCTACTTCAGGGTCCAACGCTTGCTAGTTTGCTCAATTTATAAACTACTTTTTTAAGCTTGCTTCGTACCTTATTGTGAACCAAGTCTAATACAATAGATCCAATCTCCAACCATGAAAACTCCTGTTCTTCGTCTTGCTGTTGTTGTTCGTGGATTGAGGGCGGAGGCACGGGTGGACTTGTTTTGGCTTGATCCGAGTCTAACTCAAGAGTTGGTTTCTTCAAATCATTGTTAGGGGCCTCCCCATTTTTTGACATTTCTGTGGTACTTTCATCCAATTCCTCAATTCGTTGCCTCGTTAGCTGCCGCTGCTGGAGCGGAACTGCTGTCGTTACCTTTCCACTTCTAGTGCAAGCCCACTGCTGGATCCTCCTTTTGTTATCCTTTCTTCCATCGATTGTCTTTGCAGCCGTCGAATACTCGCTCCTGCTCCTGCTACTGCTGCCGCAACCGGTGCTCGACCACCATGCTTTGATTATTTCCACACACCATTTCGTTTCCTGATCGCTCAAGCCCAGCAAAGCCTTCAGATCAAGCTGAATTGACGCTCTAGTGAGCGTTTCAATTTGGATCAAGCCATCCGGCCGTTGTCTTGGAGTTTCCTCTGTTTCAACTGTAACGAAATTCCATTTCAAAGCCACGCTAAGCCAGGAGCCAGGCTCGTCTTGTGTCGACCTAGAGCTGGTCACCATTCTGCTTGGCGTGCCCTGTTCTGAATTCATTTTAACCACCTTTCTTCTAATGAAGGCTGAAAAATAGTGTATTTGAATCTTTGCAGGTGCTCAGAAATCAAAGCTGCAGGGACTTACATGAATTCATATTAATATATTAATATCATCATGGTTAATGCAATAGAGACCTTATAAGTATTAAGGCTGGTGGTTCATTTGTATCACTCACAAATAGTGCTGATTTCCGACAGTAGTACTCTGTTAACTAAGCCTCACGACGACAACAACACCCATTGAGTCTCTCTGTTATTTGAGGCAAACATTAATCTTATCTAGCTTGGTTTCAACTGTAGGCCATCTTGTTCAAATAGAATTACTGGTATGTTTTGCAATACGAGAGACCTTCTGTTTTTTCACTGTTGTCAAGTCAAGTTTTCAAAACTAGAGCAAGCACGATCGATTCCTTTTTTATTTTGCTCCAAGTACCATCAAACTGACGCTTGGCAATATTCATGTGTCGAGCCAACCCTGCTGCCAATATATCTATTAAATACTCTGTAGTTACCTGCTTTACTTGAATTTGTCTTGAATTATAATTCTACACCTCATTGCATATCTGCACCTAGGCCAAGTTCTATTACTTTCAATTAAAGCTCAATGTCGGCAAACAAATGACTGATCAGAGAATCAAAGAATTATAATTGATCTATCCCTTACATGATGATGAAGCTTTCTCTCTATACGTAAATATGAATAATAAACTACGCACAGGACAAAGGTTCAAAAAAGCTGGCCTATAAGTTGGGTCTATAACTATTTCATATATGTATTTGCCCTAATTAATAGTATACCAGATTTATTCGAGAGTTCTATATAGGTGTTAACAGTAATGCCAAAAAACAACCAAGCTATGCACAAGTCGAGAGGTTAGGCTTATCACAAGAAACCCCTTTTTACAATTCATTTACATGTATGCTCAATCTTTGATCTTTGATTGTTTATAATAGGGGATTTATTTATTTTGATTCTATTGTTATTTCATCTTCAGTGACTGGTTATTATATCTGACACAGCATTTTCAATCAGTACGCGGAGAGAAAAATATATACATAAGGAAGATGGTTAAGCTGCAAGGATCAAACCCCGGCGGCGCCAGCAGCTTTCATACTAGCTATAGCTAGTGCTACTAGTGCCACTAAGAGAGCGATGGTAGACTCAACCAAGACTTTAAGCGACCACAAGTTCACTTTTGGTCAAAGGTGATCAAGTTGAAATCACAAGCTGACATGATATCAAATGTTCCTCCTGAATAAACCGGTCCATGTACAAACTCTTATCACACTCCCTTCTCACATCTCTTTCTAGAGTATTCTTTCTTTAGAAAATTGGCACTTAGATCCGTACAAGGCTAAAAAAGACAGGATAGCTTTCATTTCCCATCTTTAAAGTTGAACGGTCGATGCAATTATTATGTATTGCAATAATTCTTGCCAAGTTTCATGATGGTCAATGCAAAGGTTGTTCGGTGGAAATCGAAGGGATCTGAGCACAACCACACACTACATTCTATATTATTTAATTCTAAACTCTGTCTTGAAATGAATTAAAAAAAGAAGTAAAAATATAAAGGCATCAATACCGATTTGAAAATGTGCTTTGGTAGCTATTCTTTTGTTAGATCTGTTGTTTGTTACAAAGATTTATTTTATTTGCTTGTTTGGTAATCGAGGTATTTGAAATACCAGATATTTGGACCACTCGATCCGGGGACTGAAGCGCGCCTTGAACTCATTTTTAAATGTATTTTGGAGACTTGATCTTAGAGCATCTTTTGCAACCTGGGTTAAATATCTAGCATGAAGATATATCTCTCTTTGAATTCCTCGTCATATTAACCTGTTGATAACCACGCCCTCCAGCATTTTTACGTCAAAAATAAAGTCGCGTCGAAACGCGTCGGTTGACGCGGGGCCTTGACAGGTCCAAAAGGGCTGACAAAAGGGCTCAAGATGCAACGTGACATATATACATATATCAGA
Source organism: Geotrichum carabidarum (assembly GCA_030556585.1). Lineage (NCBI taxonomy): Eukaryota > Fungi > Ascomycota > Dipodascomycetes > Dipodascales > Dipodascaceae > Geotrichum > Geotrichum carabidarum. Next base: position 20,059 of record JAKTUH010000117.1, read on the forward strand.
TTTGTCTATTTCAGGCAAAGATCGCTTGATTCTGTCGTTGCTTTTCTGTGTGTTCTTTGTATACCCATATATGAACAGCTTCATGAATATTAATTACAGAAAAAAAAAAAAAAGAAAATGAGTTTGTAGTTTTTGTATCCAAGGCGGCTGGAGTGCATAACATTAGGTTAATTTAAAATAAGGTTAAAAGTGCGCTAACTGAAGGTTAATGGAATTTGTGCGCATGTAAATATATATGTATACGGATCCAGCTGAGTTGTAACCACATTTGGGTTATGACAAGGTTTTTGTTAACCCAGAATAGTCTAACCACAGGCTGCTTTTGGACTGCAGTGAATTAACCATGAATTTCTCTCTTCAAATTTAGTCAAAACAAAACACTCCTTCTGTTGTCCTTGCTTTTTTTTTCTCTTCTTTTTATTTCTTCTATTTCAATCGTCTCTCTTCTTCTTCTTTTTTTTTTCACTTCTTCTTCTCTTGACATCAACCTCTCCCTCTTCTTTCAGCCGAATCAGCCAATTTCACTCAGATCATCACTCTTTACACCCAATCGCTTCATGGCTATTGTGCATTAATCCTCATCCCATCCACTCCGACAGTCGTCAAACCCTTGCTGATCGCCCTTGCATCCTGCCTCTTCTCCATGCTTCTCCAAGGCTTCGGCTGTTAGTCAAAACGGATTCTACAAGAGTGTGTAAACCTAAGATGGAGCAGGTATGCTATTTTTTAACTCCTCAGTCTTCAATTGTTCAGGCCGAGTTTTTCTAACATAGTCCCAATCCAAAGCTTCGCTACCATCGCGCTAGCAATAACCGCGCTAGTAACAAGGTCGCTAATGAAAACTCTGCCATAATACATTCAAAGCGACAGGTCGCCTCCGCAGCAGTTCGACCAAAGGTATTTGGGGCACAGGCAAAGCCAACAAACGCCCGCCGCACTGTCTTGGGAACCGTCACCAACACCACAAAATCCGTCGCGGTCAAGGCGCGCTCAGTGGAACCGGTTAAACCTAAAACCCTCGCACGTATCCCTGTTCACACAAAGCCGACACAGAATGTGCACATCTCTTATACCGTTAGCGACGACACCGCTAGCGCCAGCAGCAGTGACTCAGACAGGTCTTCCTCGTCGGGTGATCAAAAGTTTGCCCACAAAACGACATACATGGACGACTCGGCAGTGCACTATACTGATGACACTGAGACCGAGCCAGAAGACGACACAACGTACGATACCTCGAAAAAAGTTGGCCGCGTCGACATTTCTCCAGGATCGACTATTGACGCAGATGAAGACGACGACGAGACTACAAGCTTGACAAGCTCACCAAACGCGCTCAACTACTGTGTGACGATTGTGAGCCGGTCGCGCGACAACTCAGAGGCACTCTGTCCAGTGTGGGACGCCGATGCTATCCAGGAAAAAGCGCGACTCACTGAAAAATTTAGCATGATGCCCGGCGTGTTTGACGAGGACGACGAGGACACTTTTGATATTGCTATGGCAGCAGAGTATAGTAACGACATTTTCGAGTACATGCGCGAACTAGAGTTCAAATATCGCCCGGATATGGACTACATGGAGCTCCAGCCGGAGCTGAACTGGCACAAGCGCGGAATTCTTATTGACTGGCTGGTCCGAATCCACGACCACTGCGGTTTGCTGCCAGAAACCCTGTTTCTGACTGTCCACTTTACAGACCGGTTTTTGTCACTGAAACCTGTCGGCCCCGCCAAGCTCCAATTGGTATGTGTGGTGGCCCTGTTTGTGGCCGCCAAGTACGAGGAAATTACGTGCCCGTCGGTGCAGGAGATTGCTTACATGGTTGACAACGAATACTCTGTTGATGAAATTCTAAGGGCAGAGCGGTTTTTTATCAATCTGCTTCAATTCAATCTGGGCTGGCCGGGACCCATGTCGTTTCTTAGGCGGTCCAGCAAAGCAGATGACTACGACAGCGATACCCGCACGCTAGCCAAATATCTCCTGGAAACAACCATCATGGAGCCAAGGTTCGTGGCCGCGCCGCCGTCGTGGCTGGCTGCGGCCTCGCACTTCCTGTCGCGCAAAATCCTGGCCCGCGGGCCATGGACCGACGCGCACGCCTATTTTTCGGGGTACACAGAGGCGCAGTTGCTGCCGGCGGTCAATGTGTTAATGGCGGGCTGCCAAGTAGCAAAGGAGCATCATAGGTCGGTGTTCCTTAAGTACAGTACTGACAGATTTAAACGCGCGTCAGAGTACGTCGAGAATTGGATGGCGCAGCTGTAATGCTTGAAGGAAAGGGCTGCTTGGTGATGGACTTGATTTGAGTAACGCTTTTCGTTTTCATTATTTTATTTGTTATATCTGTTTAAATTGTTATTTGCTTTATTTTACAAAGTATATTTATTTTATTGTTATTTTTGTGGTTACTGAATAGGTATTCTCATGCGTATGTCTATATATATATATTAATAATTCTTGTTGACTATATATATATATATGATATCAATTGAATCTTAGTCTGCTGCTGTCGAGTTTGAGCCTAGAAAGAGGAAAAGATTGGCGTGTATTTTGGTGGTCGTACGCGTGGTGGCGGTGATCGCGCCTTGCTGTGATAGAGTTTTAAGCTCTTTTTTGCTCTTTCTATTTCTGTTTGTAGCACTAAGTATATATAGGCCATGAATGCGGATGAAAGATGATCATTGAAGAAATATAGCCTTTCTGTGCATAACAAAAACTGGGAATGGTAAAATAAATGTATTAATTATAGCCATGACCATAGTATACTGGCAATGATATCATATGATGATGCTAGCAAAGTCTAATAAGTGAGGATCCAAACTACAATTAGTTGGCTTCAATGACAGCATTAGCTGTAGCAGCATGTACTATTGCAAGTCAAAGACCTTGTGGTTTTTGCGAAGGGAAAAGCAATTGATTGAAGGGTCTTTTTGGGTTAATTTAGTTCATGGTCAAAGCTGGGTTAGTGGGTTCAGTGTGGGATTAATTATATATATATATATGTCTTGGAGTATACTTGAAGACTTGGAGCGTAGATTAACGGCTTAGTTTTATATACATCTATGGAATGGCTAACGGTCTATCTCAACCTGCAATTGAACTTCATAGTGGTGTCCGCCTTACACCAGCAGTAGTGTTCATTAGCAGTTTTGGGCTCCAAGATAAAGTTACAAGCCATGGTCAGGCTTTAATCGCGGAAAACCTGGACGGATATAGTCATACAGGGAAAAAAAAATTGAGAAAAACAAACGCAACCTGCATCAACATGCTCGATCACCCTTAGAATTAAGCTGATCTAGTTAAGTAGCCTATAAGTGGGAGTGGAAAAAGGTTGGCTTGGTATGTGTTTGCAATGTTGAGAAAATGTGGATAGAGAAGAAAGTGAATTTTAACAGGGGCCGACAATGTAGGGCCATGCCCAGTCCTCAGCGCGCTGGCTAAAGACCTATGCATTAGATCTTATGGGGGACATACTTACAGAAACCTTGAGAGTGTGTGAAGGTTGAACTACAATGTCTTCAATATCAAAATGTTGAGCACTTCGAACACAGCAATCCATGCAATTAAGAATCACCACTCAACAGTTCACAGTAGACAATACACAGTTTATGGCGTTTCATCAGCTTGATACGATGCATGCGGGATAAAAACGGCGGAAACTCAAAACCAATGGCCATAACAGTGTTGTATGTCTATATCGACTCATATTTCTCAGGATGTGGTTGTAGTCAGAAGTGGTTGAGAATGAGAGAAAGAGACAATTGGAATGAGAGTAGAGCGGGTTACACGTTTGAGACAGACGGCAGCTGGGAAAGAGAATTGAACTTAACGCGCAACAAAAGAAACACAAAATACAAATGCACACCTTAATGAAGGAGGCATTATCATGAGCATATCAGAGTACCTTAGTCTAGACCAGGCTAGAACAAAAAGTTTAAGGGTCTCCGTGATGAGCTATGGTGTACTAAAGTTTGCCTACTAGGAGATTTTTTCAAGAAAGGCAATGTTAGACTATGAATCGTCTAGCTGGCTATGAGTTCAGAGTTTACAAGGCACCCTGAGCTCGATCTACATGTTCTTTCCATTGTGTCTGCAACCAGCTTTTCTCAGTTAAATATTAAAGCGATTCAGGGCTTTATGGACTTAAAGTATGCAGTTACAAGGAATTCAATGTCAAAAATGCGGTGATAATGGTTTCTGAGATTATGAGGGTCCTCCTATCTTTACTCCTGCCATACTAAGATCAAGCGTCACAAGTTGAAGTTTGGAGGTCACAAATTTAATACGAATGGTCTGCCGGAAAATGCCGCATTATTTATTTGGTACCGCGCGATAGCCTGCCTCTTTGTTCTCTCGAATTAACGCGGCCGTTTCAATTTTTAGTTCAAGACGACAGACAGCTGGGGGTGTGCAGAACTTTAACCTGCGGTCAGCATAAGTGGTCAGGCTTTTTTTTTAGTCAAGACTTATTTGGAATTAAAATGTGGGAATTTTAAATGTTAATTTCTTTAGCAGAAGTAGATATTGGGTAGGCTGGCTGTGTGTGCAGGAATAGTATGCCTAGTAGTAGGAGCACTAGTCGACTTTGCCTTTCAAAAACGTATGGTTTTCCCAATTGTTGAGTTGGAGAGGGATATTTTGAACTTGTTGAAACCAATTCTTTTTTAACTATTAGAATAATGTATAGCATGGTGGTAAAAATTCTGAATCAAAGGTTGAGGTAGAAGTAGCCCTCGGCCAACATTGAAGTTCAATGCGGACTCAGTTTCGAGTTGAAAGTAACTTTCGTTTCAATCTATTCAAATTAACCAAGTTGCAGCCATTTTTATTTTTTTGTCCTCGACGCTCTTCTCCAGGGATGCTTATCAATTTACTTGGTATGTATGTCTCCGCAGCTGCAGTGGAAGAACCGGTGCCAGTAATAATTACCGGTCAGACAATGAGACAAACAGCAAACTCTAAAGTTAAAGAAGCTTATTTTTGAAAAATGCAGGGCATCCTTTTCTGATATTGGGTACCCTGGCCCCAACTGATAAGTGTGGGCTCCTGTGAAAAAAGACTGGACGAAAGAAGAGACCAAGAAATGTGTGGGCGAAAGAATGGTGGCTTTTGTGAGCAAATGAGAAGAAAGTCTGTCTATGGCTCGTTATAACAAACGGTTCTTGAAGAGGGAATCAAGCCTTCTTATAAACAGATGTCCGATACTCTCTACTTGTAACTCGAGGACCTTTTTTATCTTTGAATTCATTTATTTTAAATGAAAACCTTTGCATTAGAGACCCACAATAGTTTGTAGCTTAAAAAACCTGGGCCTACCACCTCTGGCCATGGCAAGTAGCTCCGCTATCTCCTTCTAGCCCGTCCATTCCAACTCAGTGGGGTGAGACATGGAACCGACACTACTGAAACTTTAATTAATTTTAATATGGTACCTCTTGAACTTCCTCCCCAATACCTTTGCACTGTCTCGTATTCTAATGGAAGAACTTTATTTTTCATTCTTCCTAAAAATATTCACAAAGGATGCGATCCACAAAAGTACGGCTCGTGCTTTGTTCGTTAATGAAGGTTTTTAATATCACTATTCATATTAATTAGGCTCCGTTGCCATCTTATTTTTGAGTATGTGAGCCCCCTAACGCAGTCCTTGATTTCTTTATCTTTGTCCAGATCTATAACTAGTTCTCACGTTTCAAACGTCGTTCTGAATCATTGCGCGCGCTCGAGACGTTTTTGGGGGACGAGGGTGAGTTAATGAAAAATTAGGTTAAACTATTTGTTTAGGTACTAGGAGAATTTGTAACATTTGGTGGATTTGATTTTCAATTTATTGGTAGGCTCTACTCCTTGAGTGGCCCGATCGGCATTATGGGTTTCTTGGTTTTCATTGTTGTTTGAAACTGTTTGATGGAACTCGTTGTATTGTTTTTGATGAACCAGGCAGACATAAAATGTAGATTAGGTGCCTAGCAGTTCAAATCAACGCAACAACATTCCAATAACTCACATTAAACCAATGGGCAACTATCTTTTAAAGGAGACCGTTGCCTTACCAATTCCTTTCCCATTCACACACTTCTTTTTTCGTGCAATCTCTTTAACGCCCTCCGTTTTTCAATTCTACTGTTCTTCTTACAATTCAATTCTTATTTCAAAGATGCTTCGAGAAGGAGGTGTAAATGCAAATTTCTCCTTGACCAATCAACTAGCTTGAGGAAGTTGACCAGGGATTGATGTTCAAGAGTAGTTTGAGCTTTAATAAGAGGAAGGCTAACTGTTTAATTACTATTAACAAAGCATCATATTGATATTCCAGTTTACATTTGTATTTCAACAATAAGACAGGTGTCAAATGGAGGTGTCCAAACTCGAACTAGGTGAAGGCATTAACTCCGTCACAAACTTCAATCTTTTTCAGTAGCAAAATTTCTTGAAGAAACTAACAACCCAAACAAAGCTTTTCAATTGCAATTGAAATTGAATATGATCGGGCCTGTTCAATGATATTAGCTATTAAAGACACAATTAGTAACAATCTAATAATAAAAGCTCACTTCTGTGGTTACCATCAAATGGGTTCATCAGTGCTCAAACCATGGGATGTGAAAAGTTACTTCAATCAGGAGCTGAAATTTTCACATTAAATGCAGAAAGCGTAGACTAATAATACTTCAAGTTGCTACTTGATGATAAAATTAAAAAAAAAATTGGCATATTGTGAGGATTGAACTGTAGAACCAAAGCACAAGAAACTCGCGTTTTTGTCTTGATCAAACCTCAAGCAAATTACAACTAAACGGCTAAATAACTACTTGCAACTTCTTAATATTAAATCAGATTTTCATTAGTGCCAATTTCAAAATGAACTTCGCAACAGATGACAAGCACCCAAAAGCCTGTTTGATCTGGAAGATGATCAGTAGCCAGTATTGCTTTAAGTTGTACCTTATTTTACAATTTATCACTTAGAAGGTCTTAATGGCTTTCATTTGCACGTGAGGTTTAGCAAAATACATTATTGTTACAAAAGTCTGGCTGTGTTTGGAAATGAACCGTTCTGTACCTAACTCGCCAAGAAATGTGTCACAAATAGATCATGAATTAAAGCCAAGCTTCACAGCATATTAAATTGACTTTACCCAATCTATAATTTAAGCAAGTTAACTATTCAACTACGTACAAATCTAGAGGATAAAATTTGTATAATTATCCTTATACAGGTTAGTACCATTCTCCAGAAAGGACACTTTCAAAGTGGAGGGAAGAGGAGCAAGGCATCAAGTTCTAGCGCTATTATATCACATGGTATGAAGGAGTTAATAAAGAGCAATTAACTGAACATCTCAGCTCATATTGTTTGGGTATAATTGTAAGCTCGAGAAAAGAGCCTCATAATATATAATCAAGAAATTTTTATCATCATACAGATATTGAACTAAAAGCCAATTGTCAGGCATATGTATCAGCTCACGTTCTATCTAGCTAGTTGTATACGCGGCTAGCTATAGCAAACGTATTCATGCAAAGGCCCTTCTGAGTGGTATAGCTACTTAGAAACTATTTGGTATCAACAAAAAAGCTTAGGCTCATCAGCGAAATATATTTTTCATATGCATATGATATTGATATTTTATACAACCTTAAGAAAGATGAGAAACTTGCAATGTTTGTATTCAATTGTTTCTCATACAAATTTAATTTTCACATCTGCACAATCACATTGCCTGCATCTATCGAGATTTCAATGCAAGGTTAGTTTGCCTGATGATTTGAATACAGTTAGCCGGTTGCACTTGCGATATTAGTCAAGAGTATCATGCAATATATAGGTCTATTGAAAATCAAGAAAGTTAATACCATATATATATGTGTGTATCGGAGAATAATATCCCACCTGCATGCTTAGGTGAAAGTGGACTCAGCGTTTTAAAATCTACTTACTATCTTGAGCCTTACATAGAACTAACGGCTTATATTCCCGAATAAGTTTAATTCAACGTGCTTATAGGTAATTTATAAAAAGAGTGTGACAAAGACAGTTAATCAATCCCATGAGCATAGAGCTTTTGAACGATTTAATTAGGAATTTACAATGAACCAATGAATCTCAAGGGTACAATCAAGAGCTAAAGATAAAGATCCAATCAATTTTTTTGCTTTTGCAAACCCCGTAATTATTGATCTGATATTAGTTTTTCCTATTAAAGAACCAATCGGCCTGTGGTAATCCTCGAGATCTGATGAGGTATTCAACTCATAGGATGCCTATGTCTTTTCTGGATAAAATAACGACTATCAATAAAATAAGAATTCCCCGAAGATAGAATTGCTCAGACTTGCAATTGCATATCATGAATCTAGCTATCGCAATATTGAGAACTACAGAAAATACGCACTAGTTAAATATTACTCTAGCTCCGTTACAACACACACTTATGAATTTCCCTATTGATAAATAATAGAATTATACTAGCTATAGCTATATAGCCCTGTAACAAGCCCAACTTTGTTAAATTATATCTTTTCTCTTTATAGCTGTATTCAGGTACTACCTTGATCAATAGCTATATATATGTTTAGTCTAACTATAGTTGACATCCATTGCGACTCTTGTGGAATTTCATATAGACTTACTATACTTTTTAAGCTATGCGCTTTGGAAATCATCAGACTAGCTATATGCCTGATGCATAGCAGAAGCCGAGCACTAAAACTATAGCTCAAACTATTGACCTAATGCGCTGCACAAACGGGATTCTGGTTAATTATGCACATTAAGTCCAAGGACTAATAAAATAATGGTTCCTAATTAAGGCTGACAAACTATATATATAGTTGCTAACAGAAACTAACTTGAAAAAGCTGCTTTTACGTCTAGTTACATGCTTTACCCAGTTTGACAAAGAACGTTTACGTAGTATACGCCATCAATTCTCTAACTGCAATGCAAACCAATTCAAGCGCGTCGATTGAGTTGACTTCGTAGAACGACTCCCAAATTTCGTAAGGGTATTAGCTATATATATAGCTATAGAATGTTGTTTAACGTAATTTAGAAATATAAAGTGAAACCTTATACTTGGAAGACTCCTGCCATGCATACGTTTTAAGGCATTCATTCTGGAAGATTGACTGCAACAAGCTTAAGCCAAGTGATAATCTTGATCTTTTACAGGGCTTCTGTATCCTTGTATGCCTTGCACTCAAAGCTGATTTGCAGGGCTCATTACGCCGTGCGAATCTTTGCTAGTTGTTCAGTGCATCGCTCCGCATTAGTAAATGCCGGATTCTTTACTCCTTGAGAAGACAAGGTATTTTCCAGATCAAACGGTCCTTATAAGATGCAATGATTACTAAAAAAGATTTGGCAGTTGATATGAGACCTTCAGCTAGGATTTATTGTATAAGAAGATGTGAATCTTAGCATAAAAACAGATTATTATAACTCAAGTTTTGTATAGAAATTTTGTTGACCATCCATGCGTATTGCAACCATGATCAGAGAGATGAGATCCATAAAGTCTTATTGCTTCAGACCTATATAAGACCTATATAAGAATTGCAATGGATGAAAAAAAAAAATCTACCCAAAGTAATGCAATGAGGGGCTCAGGGCGCGCACGCCCGTGGATTCAAGATGCCCTGAAAAAAAATTGTCTAATGGCAGTTTTATGCATTTACTAAGCTGTTTCTAGGATAAATATCTTTTTTTTGGTTGTTTTCTTTAATATTACAAGTTGAATCACTCTAATAAAAAAAAATAGTAAGCTCAAAAAAGTTATAGAGCAAGTCCTATTGAAGCGTGATTTACCTCTTTTACATACCATCAATTGTACTTCCAGCTAGCACCACTGCATCTAATCTAGATGATGAATTTGAAAACCTTTTGCAGATTTATATATGCCTTTAAATTTAAATATAAGGCTCTTCGTTATGCAACTATCCAAAGGATGGTTAGGCCCATGAAGCAATATTGTGACGTATTGGTTGCATTGACGCCGGACCAACGTTCATCCGAAGTAAAAAAGCATAATATTGCTAGAAAAAGGGATGAAAGTATACCGATCATTCAACTGATCTATAGAATTTGCATATTTTGGTAGCTGTCGTACGTACCTATTGAAGTAACGAGCTCCTGATTCTTGACATTCGTACATGACTTTGCTCACGATATGAGCTCTATGGAGGCAAATCCTGTATAGCCTAATAGTTATTTAAGCTAATGCATAAACACTCTATCTTCATATGGCATAGTAGATTATTTTTCAACGCCATGGATCACCGGTCTAATGGGAGCAAGTCTATGCACATTGAGCCAATTCACTTAGGATTCTGTAATTCTACTTCAAATTTATATCAAGCGGGAGTTACCAGTCTCAAAAGATCCATGAAAACTGCTCAAACCTTCTTGAAGCCCGATGACACTTTGAAACTATTCATTCATCAACATTTTTCGCAGACTGCAGCGTCTAGAAAACCTTTGTAGCTATAACCATTCAAGAAGACAAAAGTTCATTTGTCAGTTGCATGATCAAAAGATGTCCTGGAAACTAATTCCAGTATACAAAAAGGGCAGAACCCAATAGTGACAATATTCAATGCATTTAATGCGAACAAAAGGCATGCTTCATTACAAACTGCGATTTAGAGCGGCAGGTCCCTTTCATTGTCATCTCATCAACGGCTGCTTCACATGGCCCAAACTTCTTTTATCACGTGATTTACAGCATAGGCTTCCCTTTTTTTCCTCTTTTTTGTTACGAAGGAGAAATCTCGGAAGGAAACAAGTTGTAATCACGTGCCTTACGCGGTTTACCCACAAAATGTCAACCTCCGAGGTTTCACCCATAGTAGTTTTCAACAACAATTCAATGCTTTTTACTCCGATCACAAACTTTTCGGTTAGCCACGGTGATTTATCGGAGGGGGGGTTATAATGGCAGTGAATAAAAAGAGGATTCATAATATGGACATGAGAAAATCAATCTATATCTCTCGCAAAGAGATAGCTAAGTAAATGAGAAGAAAAGAGCCGAATTCTTAGACGGCTCCAGCAGACTTGAGTTTCTCAACAAGCTCCTCGGTGGAGCCAACCATGACACCAGCCTGGCGACTGGGAGGATTTTCAAGAGAAAGAATTTGGAGTCTGTTGGAAATATCAACGCCCAGATCAGCGGGCTTAAGAGTCGTCAGAGGCTTCTTCTTGGCCTTCATGATGTTGGGCAGAGTAGCGTAGCGGGGCTCGTTCAGACGCAGATCGGTAGTGATAACCATGGGCAGCTTAGAAGAGATGGTCTCCTCACCGCCGTCAACTTCGCGAGTGACGGTGACCTTGTCGCCTTCAATGACAACCTTGGCGGCGTTAGTGGCCTGGGGCCACTTCAGCAGACCAGCCAGAATCTGGCCGGTTTGGTTGGAATCGTTGTCGATAGCCTGCTTACCAAGAAGAACAAGGTTAGATTCGTCCTTCTCAACAATCTTCTGCAGCAGCTTGGCAACGGCCAGAGGCTCGGCCTCGTCCTTGCCAGTATCAATCAAGGTAGAGTTGTCAGCACCCTTGGCAAGGGCGATTCTCAGAACCTCTTGGGCCTTGGTAGGTCCAATGGAAACAGCATGAATGTTCTTGATCAAATCCTTGTTGCCTTCTCTAAGTTTAACAGCCTCCTCAAGCTATATTTATACGCAGTTAGCACTTATCTGCCTACTTTAGAACATAATCATAACTTACAGCGATTTCACAGAAAGGGTTGATGCTGAACTTGACACCCTGTGTCTCGACGCCAGAGTTGGTCTTGTTGATGCGGGGACGGACAGCGGAATCGATAACACGCTTGACGGGGACAAGAACTCTCAAAGACATCGTAATGTAGTGCTATGGAATATTTTTGGATTATCCAGCTTTTTTTTGTTCAGTTCAACTTGAAAGGTGAAGAGAAGGTGAAGAGGGAGACAAGAACGAAAATTGACCATTAACATCGATTGTTTCGCTGGGTTAGGTCACCCCACACTCTTCCCCGAAAGATCTCCAGAAATTGTCGCGAAAAAAATTTTTTTTTTCCGTTAGAAGCATTGATTGAACTAAAAATTATGCAATTTCATCAAGGATACATTCATTATGTTTCTATCATTCAGGCTGCGTTGTTCGAATTTGGCTTTGTCGCGCCTTCATCGCTTCTATTCTAGCCTTTAGCTGTACTGTCACTTCGGCTGCTCGCTTCCAATTGGATCCTCTAGTGTCATTTAGAGAAGTATTACTATGAGCGATGTTGGTGCCGGAAGATTCCTCGATTGCACGCCGAGAGCTATACGCTGGAATTCCCGATGACGGCGGGTCAGACAAACCAGCATGATATGAGTTGCGGACCATATTATATCGATTTGCACCAGGGTGGTTGTTTCGCGGCTCTTGCAGACTCATAGGGCGGTTGAATTTCACGGGAGATTCCATATCAATATCCATGTCCTCATTTCCTCCCATAGCCGTATCTTGCAATCCTATATATGTGGCGCTTAAATTCGTATTAGTAGGTATATTAGAAGAAAACTGAGGTGAATTTTGAAACCGTCGCGGTGATGCTTCCATCGTCGGAAGCTGTGATTTGATGGGGGATTTCGGCGAATTCATTCGCTGGTACACTGATGGCCGTTGACCGGCAGTATTAACACTAAGAGGGCGACCTCTTGATCTTTCGCTTTCAATCTCTAGCTGGCTGATTTGCAGTCGAGCGCTCTCAATGTCAGAGTGAGCTCTGATAAGTTGTGTTTCTTTGCTCTTGATAGCAAGAATATCGCGAGTATGATCCTCTACAAGCTGAGCATTCTTAAGCTGCAGCGAGTTGATCTCTTGCATGAGGCGAGCTTTCTCTGTGGTTTCTTCTTGCAATTGCCAAGTCATATGCTCCCTCTCGCGTTGCCAGTCTATTTTCTCTTGTCTCAGTTGCTCAAGTTCCGCCTTCTCAACTGCTGATAACCCAGAATCTACTGAAGCCGTGGCTCGAGTTGTAGTGAGTGCCTAAAAATGTTAGAAAAAATCAATAAATCATTTCCAAAACTTACTCTGCCCGTTAGTCCTTTGATCACAGCACCTGGCTTTTGTAAACTGGCAAGGGAGCCAGAATCTGGCGGCGCTGACTTGGTAGGACTAATAAGGCCAGGTCGTCGGATTGCTGGAGTGTTTCTTTCCGATAGAGCTGGCGGTTTGCTTGTAGTGGATATGACGTCATCAGGCTTAGATCGGCTGCCAGCTGCTGAAGGGGGCACCTTGGCTTTCATACGTGCTCCAGAAGCGCCGAGTCTTGGAGCTGCTTTTGCAGGCGTAGTAGCAGCTGAGGGAGGTGCCGTCTTTGAAGGTTTGGCTTTGATCTGGGCAGAATTATAAAACTCTGTGATCTTGGCTTTCTTGATATCATCGACGGATTCTAAGTATGGAGTCATCGCTCTTTCACCAATAAGCTTCATCACAATGCCCAAAACCTCCGCCCCTCCAGATCGAACGGGTTCTTGTGTATCTCCTAAAAGCTTAAGACTCACTTCTGCAATTGCTTTAATCTCACCGGGCTTCGGCATCACCTTGGTTGTTGACAAACAGCGGGTTATGAATTTCGTTGTTTCAATTTTGACTTGAGGTGTTTTGTGCTTCAAAAATTCCAAAACGTCTTCGAGTACATCTGAAAGTGAGCACGTTTTGTAGACAGCATCCAAGGCATTTCGGAGAGCCTCTGTAACACTGGCCTTCTTTTCTTTTAAGCGCTCTAGCATTGAACTGAGGACAAACGGAACGTACCGAGAAAAGTCTGTTCTCAGTCCCTTTGCAAAGCTTTCAATGCTGTTAGCAGCAAGACTCACGACTTGAATATTTGCGTCCTTCATGCATTTAGCAAGCATTCTAACAATTTCGCTATAATCATCGGGTTTGATTTTGGGAACATTCACAACTGGATAAAGCTCTTCCAGAACTTCCTTTCTATCTTTCCATTTTGAAGACGCAAGTCTTGTCGAAAATTGATCAGGAATCTTGCTCATCACTTCAGATGGCTCAGCGAAATCCATCGCAGTGTCCTCTTCCTCTTCTTCCTCCTCCCCAGTTGCTACTCCACTGAGCTGTTGCCTTTCCATTGCTTGACGTTGTGACCGCAGAAACCGCTCTTGCTTTGGAGTCTCGTCTTTAACCTTCCCAAACTCGGCTTCTAAATCCTTTTGCTGCACAGGCTTGAGATCAGGAAAAATCGTTTCCTTGAATCCATCCCCAAGCCACTTGTAGAGTTCAACTACTAGGCTTGTTGCCTCTTTTCTTACATTTTTATCGGCATGACTAAACAATTTTGGGATAGTCTTGACAACGGCTTTCGGAGGCACCGTTTTCGCACCAAAGGCCTTGAATATTTCTGTTAGAGTGGTAGTCACACCTGCAACTAGCTTTGGCATTCGATGGGTGAGAAATGGCATGAGCTCGTCGACAATGGGGTCCGGTGTATCTAGCTCAATGAACCACAATAGAGCATCAATGCAGCTTTGCTTGGTTCCTGCTCTCGTAGAGCCCAATGACTTTTCTATCAGGGCGCTAACAACCGATCCTCGAAGTCTTCCAGATGTTAATGCAAAAAAATAAAAAAAAATATTTGAGACATACCTCAAGCACCCTTCTGGTCCCCCGAACTCAAGGAACGACACTAAGGAGCTGATACCAGCCTCTTGAGCCACAACATTCGAATCTGTAACTATCTTTTTGTAAACGCCAGGGTTGTCGATGAAGGGTTTGAAGCAAGCATCCGATTCACTTGACGAGGAAGTGAACTGCTTCTTCATTTCCTCGTAAGCAGCAAGACGAACTTTCCATACCTAGCGAATGTTAGACGAGGTAAACAGTACAAGTACGCTACTAACTTTATGGGTAGCTCTATCAACAATGGGCAGGGAGGAGTAGTCTTCTACGTCTCCCATTGTGGCAAAGCTTGTAATTTAGTAAACGGCTGAGAAAAGCGCTATTTAATGTGTATATTTATTTCGGTATGAGAAAAAGGATGGAAAGGATCGAGATGATAATTAGGGTGGAACACGTCGCTAATTATTGATGTTGTTACTTTTCCGCTTTCTGTTAATTAAGGCCTAACCTTCTCGCACCAAAAAAATCAACAAGATATGGGGTGGTTGCTAGGGAAACGATTAAGCATAGAAGCTCAGTGTGTTGGTTGAATCTACGTAGGAATCTTTTCCAAGAGAGTAATGGATCTCTGTGAAGATTAAGAAGCAGGACACAAAGCTGAAGATGAAATGGTGGTGGCTCAAATGACCCCCTATTCAAGGCTAGAGAAGTACTAAAGTTCATGAAGATTACCTTTGCAGAAATGATCAATCCTACGAATTGTACGGGAGCTAATTGACCAACCCAAAAGCTTTTACACAATGTCAAACGTGAAATGAATATACTATATCGGTATTAACAAAATGAAAATGATGAAAAGTGTTTCGACTGATTACTCCTCCTTGGCTTCGGGCCACTGAAGATCAAAACCCCATTTCTCTTCACCCTCTCTAACCTCGTAATACTTCTTAAGATCGACACCGTGGTATTCGTGCTGGACCAAGTTGAACCAAGGGAAGATGTGGTTGAAAGTCGAAGAGTAAGTCGAGTTTCTGGCAGCGATTCTTTGAATCCAAGGAGGCAGGTCAGTCTCGCCATAAGGCTTAAGGCCCTTGGACAGTCGTGTCTTCATTTCATATCTATCCTTGGTGACTTCTCGCTCGTTCTCAAGAACACCTTGGAATCTCATGGATGAGCGGTTGTATGCGTAGATGAAGCCGGAAGTAAAACCAACAATTGCAGCAATGCGGACGGCTCGGCTGCTAACTGCTCGGCTCTTACCCTCTGATTGAACGCGTTCACTCCAGTAAAGAAACAATGGAGCAGAGCCAGTGAACAGAGCCCATTTCAGGTAGTCGGATCCACGGAAGTATCGAACGACCTTGGTGAAGTGAGGGTCGACATCAATGAGCTAAGAACTTGGTTAGAACAAAGTAACGGAGAAAAATGAAATTAAATATCAAAAGTAACATACTTCATATTCTCCCTGGGCGGGAGTGACATTTTTGAAAGCCTCAGCCATGTTGGATATGGGGTTCGGAATGCGTGGAAAAAAGGTGTTGACCAAGGGTAGGAGGGAGGTTGGAGGTGTAGAAAAAAATAGCAGAGCCAATCAGAGCGAACAGAAATCATAGTGTTGATGAAAATAAGTAGTGTTCTCTTATAAATTATTGAATAATCAGCTTACAAATGATAAATGATTAGGTAACGGACAAACTTCTTGCAACTCATAGTATACCATCAACTTCAAAGCCTTGAACAGCAGCATCTTGATTATTATCAACACCTTATTATTCCCAATATCCTTACCCGTAACAAATTTTTATTATTTTAGACTGTTTAAATACATGAACAAAGACTTAACGAGAAGTGGCCTGGACCTTTTGTTGAGCACCCTTGGCGCCCTGCTTGGAGACCTTAGCACCCTTGTTGAGAGCAGCGTTCTTAGCCTTCTCAGCTCTCTTCTTAGACTCAGCATCTTTCTTCTTGTCCTTGCCGGCCTGAACATCCTGGGCACGGGCGGCCTGGCGGGCCTCGGGTCTCATGGAGCGCTTCTCTCTGATGACATCAAGGGAAGCACCGACAATGGCACGCTGTTGCTTGACAGTCTTGCGGGTTCTCTTCTTGTTGACCTCCTCAGTAATACCCTTCTTGTGCTTTCTGCGGTAGAGAACAGTCCAAGAGATTCTTCTGGGGTTCTTTCTCTGCTGGAAGAGGGATGCAGTCTTGGAGGAGTAGAATCTGAAGATCTTGGAGTCACCTCTGACAAAGAGCTTGCCCTGTAAAATGTTAGTGACACAGTTTCAATGACGACAACAGAAACGCAAATGATGAAAAAATACGTACTCTGCCAGGGTAGATCTTGTTTCCGGAAAATGAATCGATTTCGATCTTCATGTTGAACTACCTGTGAAATATAGTCAGTGACGATGGTCGTGAGAAAAGTTTGCAAGCAAAGTATATCGGAATAAGAGATTGTGTCGAAGATTCAAAGTATCGATAGTGTAACAATATAATGATTATCGAAAGTGATGGAATATAAATCAGAGGTGATTTGAGCCTACGTACCTTGTGATCGTGATGCTGGTCGTAGGAGGTGAAAAAGTGAGAAATTTGTACAGGTGAAACCACCACTCAATCTTCAGCGTACGCGAAGGTGAGTGGTTAGGTAATACAAGGGCATATTCCATATAGGGCTTTGTGACTGCTACTTTGTATTGAATATTTGGGACTGATAATTTATCAGTCTCAATTTTTTTGATGGCCTGAAATATTCTTAATGCTGTACAATACATGCTTTGCTCTCTGACCCAACTAAAATTTTCATTCCGGGTTGAGGAACATAAACTAGGACCTTTCCTCTTTCCTCTTCTCCTCTGTACCTCTTCACACCACACAACACCCGGAGTGCTTACTATTATTCAAAAGCGCAGCGATGGTTAGTATTGATGTGGATCTTGGTTGATGACAGTTGTCGTCGTTCTGCCCGTCCTCATGCTTGACTTTTATTGTAATTCTAGTACTAACGTATCTTGTAAAGGCCCCTAAAGTCAAGAAGTCTCAAGAAAACATCAACGCCCGTCTTGCTCTGACTATCAAGTCCGGCAAGTACACCCTTGGCTACAAGTCTACCCTTAAGGCTCTCCGTCAAGGTAAGGCTAAGCTTGTCATCATTGCTGGCAACACTCCTCCTCTAAGAAAGTCTGAGCTCGAGTACTATGCCATGCTTTCCAAGGTTACTGTCCACCACTTTCAGGGCGGCAACAACGAGTTGGGTACTGCTTGTGGAAAGCTCTTCCGCGTCGGTGTCCTCACTATTATTGATGCTGGTGACTCTGATATCCTGACTGCTGTTTAAAAAAGTTTTTGTATAGTAATGAAGTGCGATTGACGACAATATTTCGTTTCCTTTAGACCAAACTGTAAAATTAGAGAGAGTCATTGAATATACGGCGAAGCCAAATTCATTTAGGGCACTTTTGGCAAGTTTAATGTTGTGGAGGGTTGATATGAATCTTAACGTGGTGCCTGAAAAGACATGCCTCAACTCATGAAATATAAAAGTAGGTTCATTCTGACCTTTTCACTCACTTCCACAATATCTCACCTCCTTGGATGGACATCAAAGATTCCATTTTGAGAGAATTTAATTCAACAATCGGTGAGTAAAAAGTCCTTGAATCCTTGAGTTTGAATATGAGTAGCTAGCTTTGAATGTCTGGCATTGAGGATTGGAGACAAAGAGAACACCAGTCAGCTGTGTATGTGGGTCCTTTTTGAACAAGTCTTCATCATGCTCCCGTTTTGACTTTGTTCATACATACATGAACAGAAACTGAAACATGTGCCTTCTCCACCAAGCCCCCTGAATACTGATATATTTATAACTGCCTGACAATGTCTTCTTTTGCCTATAGTTCCTCCTCTTCTCTCGCTCCATTCACACTAGTGAACACTTTGCTAGTCCAGGCATTTAATTAAACTCTGGCACGCCTTAAAGTTTTAACAGGCTGTTTCATTCCAGCACCACCCGCTAGACCTCAGTTTCTTCTGCAAGATACCATAAACCGGTTAAAATGTCTGCGCGACACGGAGAACCTCGAAAGATCTCGTTCAATGTATCTGATCAATATCAGATCAAGGATGTTGTTGGTGAAGGTGCCTACGGTATTGTCTGGTGAGTTGTTCGGGAGATTATTAAAGGACAAGTTAAGGTTAACCCTGTTAGCTCTGCGGTGCACAAGCCAACCAACTTGAAGGTAGCTATCAAGAAGATCACCCCTTTTGATAGATCCATGTTCTGTCTGCGAACATTGAGAGAAATGAAGCTTCTTCGTCATTTTTCTCACGAGAATGTAAGTTGATGTCATGATCTTTTCTGAGCTCGTCTAACATCTATAGATCATTTCGATTGTTGATATCCAGAAACCCATCTCATATGAACAGTTCAGCGAAGTCTATCTTATTCAGGAGCTCATGGAAACGGACATGTATCGTGTTATTCGCACTCAAACTCTTTCCGACGACCACTGTCAGTACTTCATCTATCAAACATTTAGAGCTTTGAAGGCCATGCACTCTGCCAACGTTTTACATCGTGATTTGAAGCCATCAAATTTGCTTTTGAACTCCAACTGTGACCTCAAAATCTGTGATTTTGGCCTTGCAAGATCAGCTGCATCATCTGATGACAACTCAGGCTTCATGACAGAATATGTTGCAACCCGATGGTACAGAGCCCCCGAAATCATGCTCACTTTCCAACAATACACAAAAGCCATTGATGTGTGGTCTGTTGGCTGCATTTTAGCAGAAATGCTTACAGGAAAGCCGCTGTTCCCTGGTAAGGATTATCATGACCAGTTGACTCTTATTCTTGATGTTTTGGGAACGCCCACTATGGAGGACTATTATTCGGTCAAATCAAGGCGAGCAAGAGATTACATTCGTTCACTGCCATTCACGAAACGCCGATCGTTTAGCGCAATGTTTGAGGGCGCTAACCCTCTTGCTATTGATTTGTTAGAGCGTCTCCTTACCTTCAATCCTGCCAAGCGAATCAGTGCCGAAGAGGCTTTGAAGCACCCTTACCTGAAACCTTACCACGATCCTGATGATGAGCCTACTGCTCCACCAATTCCTGAAGAGTTCTTTGATTTCGATAGAAAGAAGGATGAATTGTCGACTGAACAGCTGAAGCGATTGATTTACGAAGAGATTATGAAGTACTAAGGAGTTATTTATATTTTGGTGTAAGAGATGAAGCAATAAACAGAAACATTGATCGACGCTTGATGTATTCTCGCTTGTGCGACTTCATTCAAAAGAAGAATCTGTGAATTGTTGTGGGGTCGTTGATAATCAAAATACGTTTCATCTCAATCAATTGAGCTCAAGACATGATTTGCCATTTATCCAACTGAGCTCTCACTTGCAATCTAAAAGGGATTATTACTCGTATTTCTATGCTATGAAAGACTTTATTGATTTGAATTCTCAATCTGCAGCCGTTGCGTCTGAATTGTCTTAATATATAGGAGTATGTCGTCAACAGTTTTCTTATGTTGCCTTGCCCAAGAGCGTTAGTTCAAAATTTCCCCCCTACGCGTGTTTGCTTGATCCAAGAGCGTAGATAGCTAGTACGTCAAACTGGGCATTTCAAACGCTTCAAGCGCAGTTGCGACCCAACATGGTATAGCTAGCTGCTGGTCTGCAACTGGCAATCTTACTAAATGTAAGGTATAGGTAATTACGTATCTCAATAATAGACCTCTACTAAAGCTTCGCCACAAACAACCAGATGGGCTAAACAACAACTAGTGCTTATAGAGTTATTGTTTCTGGTCTATCTAGAATTGTGTGATATTGATTTGCCAGTGTAACTATTTTCTGGCTGGAGGGACATTAGAAGCCGGTAAAAACTCATGAGTCAAAACCGTTGATATCCCTTGAATAACTGAGACAAGAAAAAGTTTACTATTACTTCATGTGAGATACACTCTGCAAATGCTAATTAATGTCGGCCCCAGTAAATGATAATAGAAGAAATATATAAGGGTTAAATGCGAGCAAATTCAAGTTTCATTATAAAAAGACGTGTACATAATACATATATGACCTCAGAGAACAGAGGAAAGTTTTTAGCAAGGAAAAAAAAAAATAGCAAGAAAAGAAAGAAAAAGCGTGAATGAATAAATAGTAATTGCTAGGAGATCTGATATCAATTGAAACAAGTAGAAATAACTGTATCATAGCATTGTGGTGAAGAAATGTTAACCTCCTGGAAGTTATCAACGTTGATTTAGGTCCCTTCGATTGGTAATATGGTGTTTGAGAAAACATCATTAGTTTTTTTTGGGTTTTTTGAAAAGGCATTAATGCCTCTTTTTTTTAGTTTCTATTGCATGCAACTTAATAACTGGGAGGCACAAAAGTTTCCAAGGGTGACTCGCCATATATGCATGAAGAGTCAGCCATATTTCTTGAAGCTCCGGAAACTGCGCCAGGCAGAGGCAGAGCCATGCCATATTGCTGCTGAGGTGTCAACATCTGAGGCTGGTGCTGAACTTGGTGTTGAACATTGCCTTGCTGATCATAAAAAATGCCAATTCCATAGTTGCCAGCAGCTGGAAGCATAGGAGATGATTGCACAATCTGTTGGGATCCAGGAGGTACAGCCATGTAGTAGCACTTGACTTGTCTTTGGAAGACAAGAGGTGAGCAGTCAGCAGGCGTCATGTATCCTGATGAGATAGGTGGCACGGTTGAAGCAATGGATGGTGTGGGCATTGCGCTGAAGTAAACAGTCTGGTGGACGGGGTGTTGAGGTAATGGGAGATCGGTTGAAGAGAGGGCAGGTGTGCTGTAGAAAGTCTCTGCATCAGATTCCAGCTCCTTCTTAATTGAAGCTTCCAGAGCAGAGGGATCAAACTCAGGGTTAGCAGGGGGAGGTGTGATGTTATTAGGAGGAAGCAGCAGTGAGTCCTGAATAGGTGTGCTGAGAGCACTGTTGGCAGCGCTCAGGTACTGATGCGTTTCATTGGATGAACCTGGCATAGAAGACATAGCAAGCTGTGGAGCAGGCATGGTCTTGGGAGACAATGGCTTAGAACGAACAGATGGTGTTTTCGCGTTCTTTTTATTGTAAGTTTCCGTGCTTGAAGGGGGACCACACACAATGGTAGTATTTTTGCTTGCATCTGAATCCTCTTCCAATTTCTTGGCCGCCGCAGCTGCTGCTGCAGCTTTGCGCTGTTTGTTCTCGTTCTGCTTCTTGTTTTTTAGGCTAATCATCTTGGCTGGATTTTCTTCCTCAATTTTGATTGAGTCCAAACCCTCCATCTTGCGACGCACCTTGCATTTGGAAACATGTCTTTTGCGAATATCAGGTCTTGTAAACCTGGCAGGACACCAGGAGCATCCATAAGGCTTTTGTCCAGTATGTCTCATCATGTGGCGCTTGAGATGCTTCGCGTGGGTGTAAGAGCGCACACACAACTGGCATTCATATCGACCTTCTCCATTTTTAGAAGGTGGCAGCACGCCCTGAACAGGAATGAAGTATGGATCATTCTCCAATGCACTCATGTATTCGGGGTTGTTTGACTGCGCAGTAGCGGATGAGCCGGTTGCAGATGGCGATGAGCTGGAGGTTGAAAGGTTTGTAGACGATGTAGAGAGCACTGGGTATGCATGGCAGTCCGGATACTGTTCAAGGTATGGATGCAGAGGTAATGGCTGTTGATTTTGTATTAGGGGAGAGGCATGTTGCGACAGCGAGTGTTGTGAGAGTGTGTGATGCATTAGTGGAGAAGTAGCTTGGCTGTGAGGAGTAGAATGATTGTGATGCTGAAGGACGTAGCCAGTACTCAGATCAATGGCACTGGCAGGTCTTGAAATGTCATGGGTATGACTTGATTCATCGTGTCCAAGTGAGTCCGGTGTAGCAGGGGCCATAGCTGGGCCATGGAACGACGGGACATAGTAGGAAAAGTTGGGGGCACTTGCTGAGTAGGGCAGGGATCTCAACTGTGTAGACAATTCTTGTACGTTGAGATGTGATTGGGAGGTCACAGGCATGAGATTTGAGTTCATCTTTTTAAGACAACACTTGCGTGTGTGAGGCAGTTGTTATAAATGAGAGAAGAGAGAGAGGTCGTGATGGAAAAAAAGACTTCAGGGAAGAGAAAAAAAAATTAGTTCAAAGAGTCGGGATCTAGAGATAGATTATATATGTACTGAGAATTTGGTCTAGAAGAGTTGGCTTTTACTGAATTCAAATTGAAAAATCTACAGCTCTAGCCTAGCTAGCTAAAGAGGGATAAAAAGAAATCATGACTATATAAAAATATACATATAATAGTTTGAAAAAAGAAATGTGTCACAAAAGTAATTATACTTTAATCTACAAAAACAAAATTGAAGGAAAAAGAAAAGTCTATAAAAGCTGGACTTTTGTTTTCTGTTTTCTTTTTTCTATAAAATTCTCAAGTATACGTACATGCATATGTCTTGATGCTGGACAGCTTTCTTTTTTAGAACAAATTTCCTTTTTTTTTTTCTTTTTTTTCTTGCAATGTGAATAATGTTTAACAAATATCTATAGATCTAGAATATGGGGATAAGTCTAAATATATGTGAAAAGAGGAATAGAGATATATATTCGAAGTAGACCCATTACTTTTAAACACTTATTCTATACTGAAGAACCTAGCATTGATACTCCTAAAAAGAATCTATCGAGTAAAGGCAATGTGGTGTTTATTGGCATTTAACGATCTATGAGGATACCAACTATAGTAACTATAGTACAAAGTATTATAGAATGATTTCTCCTCTTTCTTGTTGGCTCTCGTTTGACAGTACTAACGCGTTGATCTACTCAATGCAAAGCCTTCAATAGTCTTTAATCTGTGTGATAAAAATTTACATGAATCAAGCCCGATTTCTTTTAACAGGCAGTTGCATAAAGCAGCAGCTATTTAAATTTGTTTCCCAGGCGTTTGTGTGAACTGAGTAATTGCAATGGTGCTTTGCTTGCTGTGCTCTGGCTCTTTGCATTAATTGCGTAACCTTGATAAGTCGAGTTTCTGCTATATATATATATATATGAGAATATAAATTAATTTCTCAAGTTATGCACACTTTGCAAATTCATCTATATATCAGGGGATTTTTAGGCTATATATATATTTTCATCTATAGCTATAGCCTGGACTTTGAATGCTTTGCTTAACTAATCCCTTATAGTAAATGTGCACTTTGTTCTTCTATATTAGTAAATTTGACCGCACTACCTAATTTTTGACTCGGTCTATATGTATCTGACGTCCCTTGCTTTCATAGGTAATGTTTTGACTGGCAATTTCATGGACTACTGCACGTCCCTGGCTTTCAAATTTGGATGAAAAACCTCAAGCTCATAAATAACCTATGTGTTTAACTATTACTTCGTCTTGAAACTCGATACATTTACCATAGCTAGCTCAATATGATTAATGAGGGAGGCAAAATGCAGAGGATAATAAAGTTTTACCGCTGCTAAATATATTTTGGACAATTTCCATCTATCAAGTAGAATCAAGAACAATAAGTTGTTACCTGTGTACTTATTGTTCAAATCAGTAGCCTTTTCTTCAGTATACATATGCGTGCTTCTAATTTCACTCGCTACGCAGTTTTAACATCTTATTTCTTCTCTTTACTTGCGTGTGCATTTCTTGCATACCATATATAAAACCATTGCCTAGAATTTTTGTACATAGAATTTTTGTACATAGAATTTTTGTACATAGAATTTTTGTACATGAAAATTGCCTTATCCTTCTTTTCAACTTTATTCTCCTGTAAACTATTGACATCAACACTTTGTTTCTTTTCCGAATTAACCCCAGCAGCCCTTGTTCTTTGATTCTTGGACATTTTTAGTATCTCAGTAAATCTGGCCTTGATCCTATTTTGTAAGGGAACAGTTTCACCACCCTATATATCCAGTTACCACCATCAAATGATACAGTTCTGGAACTTATTCTATTAAACGCTAGAGTAGAATTCATGGATGCCTCTTAGTCTGGAAAGAGAATCAGCTGCCATGGCTGAAAGTTATACTGTATACGAGATAATTGCTCATTCTCAAACGAACGACCTTTAAGGTCTTCATACATGAAAGCTATATAGAGATATCTGGAGTTGTTCCAAAGATCGATAATGAATTTGAACCTGGAAAATGCACAAATCTTTATTGGGATAATACACGTGTGAAATTTAAGCGTTCGTCTGCTATAGACGAGTGTTTGCAGTTAAATTTAAATGAGCCTAAACGCTTGACTTTTGCAAGATAATTGGAAGCTTAGAAGAATATTAGTGATAACAGCCTTGTTTGTTGGCTAGGAGGATTAGTCAAATGTGTATCTACCCAGCAAGATTCAGCAGACTATGAGAAATTTGCTTGTGATCAGGTCTAGTGTTCAACATTGATCGGAGAAGCCTTGATTAGCTCACTACTACCCAACCCTCGGACATAATGAGCTTGGATTCTCATCTTGAACCATCATGAAGAGATAATGCCACAATCTTCAAAATAAAAGCTGGGCGTGATATTTTCTTGTCAGTAAGATTCACTTCATCCCACTCACCACCTGCAGGTGGTTCTCCCCTTTTTCAAGAGAGCTTGGAACAAAAAATCATGCCCTGGGTAACATATTACTCATTGAGAACTATTGACTATTGTACAAGGGTATAGTCATATTAATTAGGTGGGTATAATCTTGGTAAAGACCAAAGCGATTATCTATATATGCCTATCTGCAAGGAGTAAAACAGCACTGGCAGAAACACTAGCTATAGGTTGTTTCTTGTGTGTATATATGAAGTGGTTTGAAAAAAGCCTTAAATGCAGGTCACTTAGTTGCCTAAGGAGTACTTTTATTATTTTCAATTTCTTTAAATTTGTTAACAACTGTTAATTATAACTGATCACCATAAAATATATATTATAATAAAAAAAAATAAATAATTAGATTTATGGTTAATCAGCCAGCGGAATCTTTACCATTTTGGCCAGCAGGTAGTTTTGATTTTATAGATATGCTCTTATGCGTTAAGAGTCATGCATAGTTCTATATCTGTCAAGTATTATTTTGAATTCAAAATATTATCATCGGCCCAAAGCTCGCCATGATAATGGATGATTATTATTCAAGCGTATACCAGAATTCCTTAATTAAGGATTTGTTGTTTAATTTTGTTTATCGTATGAGGTGCGAGACCAGCGTAGTAAGCTGCTGAAGTCACAAAACAGCTTGTACATCAAGCCTCTGGAAAGCAAAACTCTTGATGTATTCAGCAGAAGTTTAAGCTCACGTTAGGCCGACCTCTATTCACTCTACCGCTGAAATCCATGCTTTGCTTCTAATGCAGTAGTAAGCGCAAGACATTTCAACAATATTAACTCACGCAGCTTATCACACTTACAGCTCTTCTTAATTTTAATATATTCTGGTTCATGCGCTTCTCTCAATTCATTCATTTCAATAATATTAATTCTAGTTTCCCCACTTGCGCAGGATCCTTTACCAGCCTTGCACTGGTTAACCAGGCAAAGCTTGGTTGCTATATATTTTCAACCCGACTAGCTAGTCGACGATCAGGGTGCAAGAGGCATTTCCACCAATCAGCCGCTAGAAAAATTGGATCGTCTTATCTTGTCGTACATATTGAACGAACAATTGATGTCAAATCTGAAGCTTTTTGATTGACTTAGGAGCGCCTGAAACCAGAATTCGCTATATATGTGTGTGCTCATGTACAAGAACGGGTTGGCGCTCTATTCAATGGGAAGGGGGGAGGGAAGTTTACCAGTTGTAGAATAAGTGCGAGTCCAAGCGCCATATTCTTAATATTACAAAATTGTTTCTTTTGTAGGAGTCAAAACTAAGGTCTAGAGCACTACAGTCAGGGTCCATCGAAGACCATGTCATAATGCTCTTGGCCTAGGTGGAATGTTTGCTGTTTTCTTCCGGTTATTTATTTTTTCACGGATCAAAGATTTGCGCCTAAGCTTGAAACAGGCGTAACAAAAGCCTCTAAAGACACACAAAAGATTTAGGAGGATTTTTTACATTTGCAAGTGTCCCTGAAACAAGTTTAGAAAAAAGGACATGAGAAAAAACAACAATTGTTGCAATTTACTTGTTCTCAAAGTTTATAATATTAAAGAACAGATATTTTTACCTACGCGCTATTTAGTTATCCCGGCCTTTGGATGATATATGTTGGTTGCGCTGAGAAATTGTCTCGGCCTAAGGTATTGGATATTTTCTTGTAACTAGCTAAGGCTATATATACAAAAAAGGGATGCAACCAGACGTTAAAGTCAAGCTAAATCACGTGAAAATTGAAGTAAACAGGTTTGGAACTAATCCTGATCTCAGGGCCGCAAACTTTGAAGACTGACTGCTGTGACCCAAGATTGATCGGGTTTGAGATGAGAATTCAATCCATTATTTCAATACCTTTGCACCACCGAGATACTTCAAGAGCTAGCTTGTAGTTATTTGGGCCAATCAATCTCTGGAGGATGAACTTTACAATCCCATACTAAGTCCAAATAAACAGCAATATATCCTGAATTGTAAGGCTCATCCCAACAAAGTATGAATAATTTGCTGCGAGTAAGTTTAGCTTGAACGTGGCATTCCCAGTATTATTGTGTTGACAAACCAGGCGAGAGAGCTTAACTAACGTTTCATTTCGATATGGCGAACGCTGAATGCAAGCCGCATCAAAATAGGTATTACTATCAAAAATTGGAAAAAAGCATGTAGCGTTGTAAGCGGCGGAACTTGAAAATTTCACAAAGTATTATTAGTCCTGACTGGACTTGGGAAACCCACGAACGGCGCAGGCCATTAGCTAGAGTTGAAATTGCACTAAAAAGCACATGTCAATTCGGCCAGGGATTGTGCTAGGAACAAATCTGTTGAATACCAAAAGAAACATCTCTATTCATGTAAAGCTATTGGAGCATGACAACCATAAGCAAAAAAAGTAATGATGAGAGAAAAGCTTACAAGTCCGGAAGCCAAACTTTTTATAAAGAAAGATATAGCGCATTCCTGCTATGACCAGCATATATATGAACATTCATGTAGCCCACAAAGCAATCTCATTTCAACGCTTGAAAGAATTACATGGGGGAATTTCATATTTATTATTCTAAAACTGCGAAATAAAGTGGAGTATACAAGGTATATATATATATACGGAGTTGATAAAATCTTTTTCTTCATAATCTAGATATATGACAACTTCTTAAACAAGTAATTATGCAGTGTTTGCGGCAATATATAGCATGGACTAATTAATATTAGTTTACACAAACTTGAAATCAGCTAGTACAAAATGGGAAGTTGAAAGAGTATAAAAGCAAAAAATGTCCTAGCTTAAATCCAAAGAGATGAGATGCATGCATAGTTGCCTATCAAAAAACGCCCTAAAGTTTGCAACGGTGCATGATGAATTAACAAAGATCTAGATTCCCACGCGAAGGTACGGACCAATATTGACTAGCTTAATTTTCTTTTTCTAGCGTTGTGCTTTCCACAGGCCGGCCTGCTACTCTTTACCTGCAGCAATGCCCATACAACAAACTGCCCTCTTTCTCAGGTTTTCATTAGACATGGGAACGTAGTAACCAATTCTATTTCATTGGTAATTTTTTCAGAATACAACGTTAAGACTATACAATTCGAGGAAAACCGGCATTCCACTTAGACGGGGTAAAGTGTTGGAGTTAAGAGCGATTCAGGTCTCGAGATCTAGAGCTCAAGAGATATCTGAAAAGCATCATCTAAACATTGATCAAAGCTGAATTAACATGTAATAATTAATATAAAAAAGTACCTCAGTAAAGTTTGTCTTATCCTTAAATCCAAATACTACCATAAATATGAGCACCATGTTAAATATCTCTACAAGCCTTTACAAAGCTTATTTACAACACTCAGGTACACAGTAATGCCTGATGTAATCAATCTTTCCTGGAAGAAGAATTGTCGGCAACCGAAACCCTACTCAAAGTCTGAAAACTAGCGAATGCTAAGCAAGGTACCGTCTCCAAGGCTCCAATAAATTCTTCAACTATTAGGTCATGCATGTGTTATAACAAAGCTAGAATACAATATATCCCAATCTCTCATCTACATCTATAGTGTTTTTTCCTATAGAGAAAAGCCGCCCTCAGCTCTGTACATATCTAGGCGGATAGATAAATGGGGATAAAGTGTAGCTTTGATTTACAATTTTTAAACCTGAAGTTTTCAGAGTATTTTCTGTTTCTGTATTAAGTAGTTCCCAAGTTGATACAACAGTTGGGTGGAAGTTCGGGGCGAGGAAAGATTAGTGCTCTATGTTCGCATTGAATTTCGGCTTCGAGTTAACTTGGGAGGACCTAGGACACGTAAGCTCTGATGTTACGGACATCCACACACGTCTTGGTAGATTGCAGCCTTACCAAGAGTAACAGAAAGATTACTCCTCTTGTGCGCTGTGTCCCTGGTGTAGAGCTCCTGACTCTACCCTAACTTCGCACTGCCCTCTCAAGGCTTCAATTGCTTGAGAGAAAAATATCCCTGCAGTCTTCATGACGCACTAATGCAATACTTGCCGGTAACCACTGAGAGTCTTGCTACTTCAGCTGTCCTGCTGTTTTCCCGCGATCTAGTGTACCCAATAGATCTATAACGCTTAACTAGGCTGGAGCGTACAAATATTCGAAAACTAAAATGCACTTTTTTTAAAATGCACTTCGGTGTTTGTAAATCAAGAGACATAGTATTTAGCTAAGTAAAATGATTAAAGATTTACGTCCAAACTATTCCGTGACATCATTATAAGGTCTTGATTTTACGGCAAAAAACTATGCGTCAATGTCACCGACCCTGGAACGCAAGTACGTAAGAATCAACATTCAGCTGAGCATGTATGACCGCGCCCCTATGTTCAACAGGATTTGGATTTCGCAGAAGAGAAGTCATTTATTGTGGAGGATCATAGTCACTGCACCAGGAGTAGTTGCACGAAAGCTTCACTCTTGTGGACCTGATTTTTCCTCAATTTTTTGCCCCAGTCTTCCCTGTTGTAGAGCATTGAAATATTGTCATTTTTCAAAAGTTATTTTTATGAACTGTCATACCACAACTCCAGAATTGAAAAGTATTGAGCTACGATCCACAATTCCTTATTCTTAAACATCTGCTAAAGCTTCACGAAACAGTATTGAGCTAGAAAAAATATAAGGATATACCTAGAGCAAAAGAATAAATTATTCAAGAACCATTTACTAAAATCGTTTTAATGAAAGGTTGCTAATATTTCACCCTTTGCATTTTGACTGTATGCCTGGCACGTATTCTTCATGAAGAAAAACAGACTGCTAGTTCAACCGAAATAATTACGTACTAGAAGCTGCTGTGAAAGCTTTATCGCACACAAAAATGTCTAGCAAAGAGTAGATACAGAGCAATGGCATTTAAGACTACAAGCCATCTCCCAATGGGTTGTTAATTTGTAAATATAGACAGCTGGTACTAGCGTCACCCACACTAACTTTAAATCTTTTGTGAATCTTGCATTGGAGCTTCACCTTTGCCTCTTTTGGCTAATTTGAGTGCTAGATCTCTAAGCTTGTTTGTCTTTAAATTTCAAGATATTAGATTCATTTAATGATTTCTATTGACTTAAGTATGAAGCCTTTATAGTAATAGTAGTGCAAACAAGTGTTATTCTAGATGAAAACAGCAGGTCTTCTTTCACGATTATAACCTTCCATCCATGCATTTCTTGAAGATTACATGAAAGCTTGTTCATAAAGTTTAATTTCTTTTTAAAGTTTCAAGCAACGTCACGTACAATTTAAAGTGCCCCTTATAATTAAGGGCATATTGACTTCACTTTGCAATGGTTACAAGGAGAGTTCCAGCATGCAGCTGCTATAGCTGCAAAGAATCACTAGCTGTTGTTAAAAATCTTTTGCCCTGCTTCTTGAAAGCTGCAATCAATCAAAGTGTAGGATATAAGCTTTTATGACCTGCACACAGCAGTCGTATGAATATGTTGTACGTCTCTACCCTTTACTCGGTTCACTCTTCTCCGATCTCTGGACAGTCATAATCTCCGATTCCCAAGTATCCAAGAGATAAAGCTTGACTTTTTCTTTCAAAGCCTTGTATAGAATGGGAAGACATACTTAACCGGTTACTTGACTGTGATAGACATTGAAAAATAAGAGACTGGATGCTGCAAAATAATAATATACATTTGCAATAGAAACCATTCAAGATGGAAAGCTCGAGGAATAACTAAATCCAAGCCGGAACAAAAGTAACAACATGGTCACATATCTATTTGGAATTTTACCAAAGAAATAGAAATATCATGATACTCCTAGAAAGAGAATTGTCAATTGCATCTAGATTACACCATATTGATTTGGGATTAATTTGGAGTGCCATGGCCGTTCAAATATTTTTTTGAAGTTCAATACTTGGCTCATGACATGGAGACCGATGCTTTCCATGTACACGATTAAGTTAACAATTAACCCTTGAATTGCAAAATGAAGTGACTAGGGCTTCAATATTCTCTGAGAAGCAAACCCTACAAGACCATTAGGTCACAAGCTAATACAACGAAGCCTATCACCCTTCCACACACTCCATATATATATAGCAGAGAAACACAAATTTTGTGTAGTTGTTTAAATAAACTTGAATCCAATGCATTCTTTTCTTTCAAAGTATCTTTTTTTCATCCGAAGAGTCAATATCCTCTCTTGTAGATTGTCATGCCATCTCAAAACAAACTAGTTCTGCTTGTATTTTATATTGTAGCCATATTGTCAAACATTCCTTTTTCCGTTGAAGCAAGAATTCAAAAATGCTTCTTTCATGACCAGAATCATTGCCTTTCATCCGCTTATCTTGCTTGTTTTCAATACTTTGAAGCCTCACCAGCAAAGAAAATGTCATAGATTTTATCTGTAACTAATTGCCTTTTTTCTACTGTATCATTTTAAGCAACGGAACATGTTTTTTGTCAACTCGTCTCGCTTAATTCAATATAAAGCTTCATAGCTTCAAGTATTTTGATTGCTATTTACCAGTTCCGTTAAGATGTATATTCTGAAGTAGATTCAAGTATATATATGAAACATATTCTAGTTGGCCTAGCGGCAATCTACAACGCTATCAAAGCCTTGCTTTAGAAAAAAGGGCTGGATAAGACTTTTGACCAAAAGAAATTTACTTGCACTATAGACCTTCTTTAGTACACCTGCATTGGAGAACACGTACGGTATAACATGTAGTATAACTGTAATTAATGATATCTTAAGCTCAAACCAAATGAGGTTTTCAAGTTATTTAATTGGGGTAGCCTTTGAATTTTTGTAAAGAGGTCCGCGAATTTGGTGGATCTTATTGTATTAAATGGCCGTTTTGCCAAGATTTCAATAAAAAAAAAGTGCAAGCGATTATAATTGCAAACTTCGTCAATTATCTTTTTGGCATATTTAATTAAAATGGGAGTAATTGAAGAGAACTTACTCTCATATGCCACAATTTAGTTCTCATTCAAGTTATTATTTCAAAGGGACCGCGGAACAATCCGCAGATGATACGTACTTTTAAATTTCAGTGCCTGCTTTCATCAAGTTTTACAGTTATAGAGTTTTTTACTTTCTTTTTATCTGCTGGGTACATAGCTCAATGGCAATATCAGAGTCTCCAGGTTTTACATGAGATATATCATTGTGCATTGATAGTATATTTCAGGTGTAAGTGGTATCACTTTTTTCTTCTTCTTGGAATCACATACAAATAGTATTCACAATCGTTTGCAAAGAATTCAATTGGCAAGTATTGCAAACCCTCATCCAACACACATATCAGACTAGTGCCGGTTAGCTTTGCCACAAACTTATAATCGTATAAAACTTTATCCTCCAACCCATGGCAGAGCAAATTTCCCTTGGGGTGATCGCCCCAACGCGCTCCGTGATATCTGAGAGGAACCAATTTTTTGGTTCCATTGAATTGCAATTATGAATTGGATTTGCGTTTGGGTTTCACCCAGAACAGAGTTAATGTAAACCTGTTTTGGAGTTATACATCTGTATATTGCCCCACAGAACTATGGCCCGTTTGCTTACCACCATCTTCTCCATACTTATGCATCCAATACATGTGTGCTTGCTCTCAACAAACGGATACATTGTTGAGAAAATTTATTTTTTCTTTCTCTATATATAAGTTTTTGAGCATATATGAAAGGCACATAGAACTTGAATGGCCTCCTAAGGTCATTGAATCCGTAAATACTTGTCGTAATACTAGATTGAGAAGCCAGTTTTCAAATAAGCCAGTAGGTAGTCTTGACATCCAAAATTAAAAACCATCATTAGGAGCTGTCAATTCAGAATCACCTCCATATATCACAAATTGTCATGTACTTTTTAAAGAGGTCTGGAAACTGAAGTGCACTTGATCTTACATCAAAGCTCAAACTTTTGGAACTCTTAGAGGTATCCATATCCAAGTTACAAAGATTTTACGCCTCTTATCATGGTTAACTAAACTGGTACTTTAAGACTGGGTTTATAGACATTTAATTATAGTGATCGACCATTGAACTGATTCAAAGCTGTTTGAACTTACCATGGATTTTTGATATATGAAAATGCATCTGTTTTGAAAGAATCATTCGGAAACTAAACCATGGAGGTTCATAATTAAATCTGGCTTGGATTTTGCACCCTTTTGTTTTGGAAATTCACATTCTCATATGCAGCCATCGAGAATCCGGCCATCTGCATTCATATAGAGCATTATGTTTCATGAGTATAGCTTCTTATTACTTCCGCATACTAGTAAAGTCTTTCATAAACTGGTCTACTACACGTGCAGTTGCTTTATTCTTTTGTGCGAAGCGATTCAAGCAAGCTCTTTGTTGTTTTAGTTGCAATTGTACGCGATGAAGAGTAGATATCAGTATTGGTGGTAACCAATAGGGCCATATCTCACAGTTTAGGTTGAGATTCTCTGTTTAGAGGTTATAAGCAGGAAAATAGCTTCCCCATGGAAGCGGACCTGAACCTTGCGCACATCCTTCTTATTGAATTCTGACAGCAAATCAGTACCTTCGGACCAGTGTAGAGGATATATTATATAATAAAACCGACTATTGTGGAAGGATGGCCAAATTCAGATCTACATATGCTCAAAATAATATTATATGGGTAGGGTTTGGTTCCAATCAGCCAGGGATTGTATTTGATGATCAATTCTGACCAACCTTAATCAATGAAGTATTTCACAAATCACT
This sequence comes from Geotrichum carabidarum, assembly GCA_030556585.1. Taxonomy (NCBI): domain Eukaryota; kingdom Fungi; phylum Ascomycota; class Dipodascomycetes; order Dipodascales; family Dipodascaceae; genus Geotrichum; species Geotrichum carabidarum. The sequence continues at coordinate 54,026 of JAKTUH010000117.1, forward strand.
TTGCACTCCAGAATAAAAGTGATGCCATGAAAGGCAGCTTCAATTGCGTAAAATGCGTAAGATATGCTTATATATGAGAATAAAAATTTATGAGGCTGTGTTTCATGGTTTGATATATAGATCCATTGTATGTAAGCCCATGATACAACGGAAGCAGGTGTTTCCACATTTTTGTGGGATCCGAAGGGCCCTGTTAGTTAATTAAGGGTTCCGCCATCAATTGACCAATGTTAATCAAAAGTAATGACAATAAGTGGAGAAAGATCCAAGGGAGTGACTTCTGTGTACAGGTCTAGACAGATGAGATGGCGATGAGAATGACAGAATTATTAGGTGGAATTTATGGTTGATTTCATTTTGAGAGTCTTGCGCTAACTGCCTTATTGGGGTCAGCATATATCTACAGGTTCCACTGAAGAACCACATAATTAGCCTTAATTTATAAAAGATTTCTCAAGACTGCCAACTTCCCGCAATTGATGTTCCTGGATATCATCGCTCCAACTGCATGGGCCTCTCCTTTCCTTACTGCAGAAAACCATTATGATTTTCGTGACCTAGCAGATATAGACCTGAATCAATTTAAAGTCATTTTCCAACGTAGGTTAAGGACCACCCAAAATGTGGTTCCAGTATGGCTAATGTCGACTGTATGCTTGAATCCAAGAAATGAGCTTATTGAAAGCTTTCCACGCCTTATAGCCTAATTGATGAACTGCGTTACATAAAAACCTATAGCGGACTGGTTCAACCCGTAGACAGATTGCTCAGCGGATTAAATCAATTGAACATATGATGAAACAGCTTTTTTTTTAATACTTTGATAGATCAAGAATAAACGATATAAACTTTATACCAGCATACTTCAAATTCAACCCCATGGCATGAAATTAAACTGAAATTCTGTCAGGACATGATGATATAAGAACATTAAAATCTAAACCAATCAAAAGATAGTATTATGTATTACCCTAATAATAAAAGAATTATATCAAAAGTCTTCACTTTTTTCTTCTCGTTGTATATATTATACATTTACTATTTGAATGCACCTTGCTTAGTTTGGAAAAGCACAGATTATAGAGCTTTGTGCAGTCTCCATTCATATGGCCACCTCAAGCAAACTTGACGTGCAATTGAGGACATATCATAATTGAGAGATTGTTGGCAAACCTCGTATACAAAAGCATTTCTGGTTGTTTTCTGATGGGCAATTCTCACGATGCAAATCAAATTTCAAGCAAGTGATATGCGTATCTGAATTAGTGTAAGATTATTCCAGGATGTGTAGAATAGCAAAATGAACAGGACGACAATGACGCCTATTGACAGACTTTTTACTGCCCAGAGAATTTCCCACCCTTACGGACGTCAGTTCACCTCAATTGGTTTCATGTATGCCATGCTATGCAAAGCCGACCTAACCTGCATCTTAGAGTTTAAATTAATTATAAAGTGGATGCTGGGTTCTACCAAATCCTCAATAATAATAATACAAAAAGTTTGGGGCAGCAAGCAAAAGACAATACGTACCAGGCCAACAGTGAACCTTAATAATCACTACAATATGCTCTAGATACTATTAGGTCTATTTTACAACACATATATATAGTATTATGTATAACCCTAATAATAAAGAATTAATTAATATAATGCGTAATATGGTCCAGGCTAGCTCTTCATATCTATTTTGCAAGAAACTGTGGTTGGCCGTTTCAGTCAAGTTAGCCAGCCATTAATATTGAGCAGACAGATACTAATAAATTTAAGAAAGCCTACACGATATTTTAATCTGTGAAAATTTTGTACATAAGCTTGCTAATATTTTAGAGAGAAATTAGTTTTTGTATTAACTATATAATTAAAGAACTTTGAAATATTTACTTGCCATGGGTGTTTGAAATAATCAGTAACGAAAAGAGAACCAAGCAAGCCATATTGACTTGGAGATTATTTTTGATACATATGTAGTGTAATTAATTGTTTATAAGGCGTCAGCTCCTTTTTGAATTTATAACTGTTTGTGCACGTATGCTGTAGCCTTGTATCATGTATATATTTAGTTATTGCATGCATTTGCAACACCGCGTAACTTGGTTGCAATGGGGGTTAGCAAAAAGTCTTTTTGAGAGAAGTAGTAACAATAATTAGGCTTACTACACTTGGGTCTATCTATTAGCTTTTGAAATAGCTATAGTTGTTAACTGTCAAAAAGTTACCAATAATCTGACATCTTCAATAGATTCGAAAATTGTTTATCCAATTTTCTATAAATCATGGCAATTCATAGATTGTTGAAAACCCCCAAATTTGAGTAATAATGAAAGTAATTGCCACTCGTTAGAACAGACCTAAAATATTTTCAAAAGGAAAAGGAGGAAATGATATATGAGCACGGCCGTTAACAAGGAATGAGATATTGTGTTTTTAAGCATTTTTCAACAAGTAAGAGTAAGGTCAAGCCTTTTTTGGATGAAATATTGTAACTTCGGTAATAAATTTGAATAAGTCTTAAAGTTGTCAAGCTTTCATAAACAAAGCAGAAGAGTGTAGAAGGGCCCGCTTCGTGAACCCTAGAAGCTAATGCACTATAGTTTGATAATTTTTTACAACGCTTGAATCGATTTCATTTATAAATATCATGAATTTTTCAAGCCGAGAAAAAATCAATGGTGACCGTCTAAATATTTCAGCTTTAACATCCGATTGAGCGACTCCAATGAAATCATTGTTAAAGTTGTCATTTAGAAGAATGTAACCAAATTACTCCGTTATCTGTAAAGAATTCGAAATTTTCAGGCGTTACTTGAAACAAACTATTCGCTCTGCTGATACTCTTGCACAAATCAGACCTTGTAGAAGGATTTGATAATTTAAAGTAATATGAGTACAAATCCGCAAGTTTTCAAACGGAATGATGCTTCTTACCTACATTGTTCAGGTGACATTATATTGAACAACATTCGTGCTAACTCAAGCTTTTACTGAAAATAACGCAGTTAGATATAATCTGATAAGTGATTTGTAAGAGCTGAAAATGCGAATGACTAGAATATTTAAGGGTCTTACTTATGAAATAAACCATTCATATTTTGAAAGGACTTTGCTTCGTAGAATCAAAAAATAACGCTAATGAATCTACATTTTAAGGGCTTTCCCGTATTGTAAAGGGGATTTTTGGCAACAGGTGCAAGATATTGCATGATTGTGTTTTGCCAATTCATGAAAATCATATATTTATAAAGATTTATAGAAAAAAAGCCACGAAGGTTGGAGAACTTGAATGAATAAATGAACCAATAGATGATAATCTTCCTTTTCTTAATTTTTCTTTACAATTGGAGAAAATTGTTCATTTTTTACAACCATTTCTTAGTCTTACTGCACTTGAGTTCTTATTTCTAATTGATTCTTTTATTACCAAGTTAACACATAATTTCTTGCATGATAACGGAGCTAGCATTTAATGGCCCGATCCCTTCTCTTATCCACTTCTGGAGTATTCTTTCTAGAAAAGTGACCTTAAGCTCTGTACAACGCTAAGCAGACAGCTAATTGAGGATATAAATTGCAGCTTTGATTTCCCATTTTTCAAGCTAGTGCTTTTAAAGTCTTCTCCTTTTCTGTGCAAAGTAATCCCTCTAGTATTACAAAAATCGGGTAAAAGTTTGGGGCAAACAATGAATACTGCTACATTTCGTAGTGAATTTTGTATTCAAGTTGGACCTAGGACACTTGCAACCTTTGCTATTAGAGACAGCTACGATGAAGTGGATTACAATCTCATCAGCAGTACCAGAAAAGGTACTTCTCTTGTGTCCCAGGCGTTAAAGCTCTCGGTTCTACCTTAACTACATCACATTCTACCCCTCAAGCCATCAAGTAGAAATCATCCTAAAGTCTTCATGGCCATGACAAAGTCTTCCTGCTTAAATGACTATCCTGCTTTCTAACAACTTAGGGAAACCAATAATAAGGTTCTCTTTTGGTTTTTAACAAGACGTGCCCACTAAAATAGCATTTACGCTTTAAGTTGACTTCTGATAGAGAAGTTAGGTTGTATTGACTCATTTACATCCGCTTAATATTGATTTTTC
>JAKTUH010000118.1:0-56377 GCA_030556585.1 Geotrichum carabidarum
AAAAAAAAAAAAAAAAAAAAAAAAAAAAAAACGATGCTACAAAACAACAAAAAACCTTTTACGAAGAACAAAAAATAATGTTAATATTTTTCTCCTATATTTCAAATATAGATTTTTAATTCTATACAAATCGATCTTTTCTTATATATGCAAGTACAGTTGTGAATAGAGAATTTTGTAAATTGAAGAATGGAGATTGGGTAGGTTTGCTTTCCGTTGCTCTATTTGTTGTCTCTAGCTATATAAGTCGCTATTCACTGATTAGCTTCAGCAAACTCTAATGAAATAGAATGGAACCCGGTGAATGAAAGTATAAATAACTAATAACTAATAAATAAATAAATAAATAAATAAATAAATAAATAAATAAATAAAAAGAAGAAAAGCCACGCAGGGAAATTAAGCTTAGGAGAGTGGTGCTTGAGTGTGATTCTCATGTCTACAACATCACAATAATGGTTATTCAAATTAAGCAATAAAAAGAGGCCGTGAATAATTCAATCCTACTAAGGTAAACACTTTGAGGCAAAAGCTCAGTAAATCAAATGCATTCTAGATATATATCAAAAACGACCTCTACGACTCATAACTTAAAAATGTAATTCTTGAATAGAAAACAATTTCAAACATTAAACTATTTAAGGTTCACTGCCGCTACCTTTTATCGAGTGATTACCAAAAATTTGACATTCCAAGTAAAGTTGGGTTCAAAATTTTAAGAAATCATATTTTACCGTCTGAAGGTTGGTTTTCTTCGTATCGATCTAAATCGAATTCAAGCTTAGCATCGAATTTCTGCCTAGCTGTACAAATGGCAAAGCACAAAGATGGATTGTTTGTGAGATATATAAAACGGAGTGCCTAGTGTTTCTTTCTCACCGCCTTTGTTCTTCTAAACAAATTCATATTCTCATGAGCAGTCATTTCTTTGCAGAGGCTTGTATATACTTTCATACGATATATTTCATCTCTAAATTTCAATAATGCAGTACAACATGTCAGGTAAGCAATCTCAAAGAATTGATTTCTGCTTCTTGCGTGCGTATTTTGCACCATTTTCATTTTGCCAATTTCCTGTTTTTCTAAAGCGCGAAATATAAAATTTTATATTAGCTGACAATTCATATTCTGTGGTAGCTTTTGATTCAGATTGTTTTATAAGTTCCACGCCACTTAGCATCGATCAACAATATGCCGGACAGCTAGAATTTACTGAATTTAAACACTAAATCTAACTAAGCTAGTGGTAAGTAGTAATCCGAAAACTTTAAATTTGAATAGCTTTGAAATTAGTGCAATGAGCACAAAAACTAGCGCTGATTTTGTTTAAAAACCTTTTTAAACCTCCAAGCAAAAGCGATTAGTGCTAAAAGTTAAGTGACATTGAACAACTGCGAATATCTCTTGTAAGATATTCTGCTGTTCTTTACTGCCTCTAATTAAAACATAATTCCAGAAAGAAAATATTCAGCCGGCGCCTTACCCAACTTGCTTTCTTTCATGCCCGGGCCATAGTAATATATTTACATTTAACAAAGGATTAGAGTTTGTAACGGTTTTATAACAATTCAATTCAATGGAAGCTGCAATCTTCACCAAAACAAAGATGAAAATAAAGTGATTTTTAGTGAACAATATTAAAACTAGGACTATGCAGATATGATAATTTATAAGAGCATATTGACAATTCAAGCTTAAGCTTAGCTACCTTTTTATATGCACTTTTCTGAGCAAGATTTGGACTTAAGTTTCTCTAATGTCTGTCTTTAGGTGGCTGGATATTTTTTACTTCATTGGGTGAAAGTTTAATTGTTTAAAAAACAGATTTTACGCTTTGAAGAAGTAGGACCCCATTTTTGTTTTTCAAATATATGGACTCCCTAAGCAACCTAGAGTCAATAAATTCTTAAATTTAAGTCTTGACTCCTTAAATGCTCATGTCATATGCTTGAACCATTCAGCTCTCTGTCAAACTTGCGGAGTTTTGTGGGCTTGTCAGTAAAGCTAGATATCAAGTTCTTGCTAGGCATTACTCTAATTTTTGATGGATTAGCAACTGACTAAGCTTCAGTAAAAAAAAGGTTTTTTTCTAGTTTTGTGTTGAGCCAATTGAATAATAATTCATCTTATTCAACTTTTCCCACCTGAACTATTTCCCATATAAGAAAGAAGAAAAAAAGCATCTGTTTCCAAATCTGCATTGCTGGCATACCGATGTTCAGTATTGTGTCGTCGTTGTCATCCAATCGCACCAGACTAAGCAGCATGCTTATGACGGCCCTTTCCCCATGCATAAAAATCTATAGTTTATAACCAAAAAAAAAAAAAAAAATTCTAGCTTTCAATTAAATTCTCTTTTTGAAAAAATGCAGATATGTATATTTTGTTGTATATTTGTAACAATCCATAAAATTCATGATTTCTGGCCGGCTCAGTAGCTCTAAGTAATCTTGCATGTTAATTTATCCGGTTGCTCCTTTTTTCTACTACCATCTGCAACATGATACAAAAAATCATCTTTTGTGCGTTTCAATAGCTAGAAATCAAGCATATTTTAATGCAAGTATACTTGATTAAAAAAGTACAAATGTGGCTGGGATGCAGGTAATGAGTTAATGTGATATATATTGTGACATATTCATTCTGAGTATGCTTTCCATGGACATGATTGAGCTCAACATACGACATGCTGGGGTAGACATTTCTTCGTAAAGTATTGTAGAGCTATAAAAATATCCGTTCTTTGATAAATAATTAAATGTCATAAGCATTGATTGTAAAAATCAGTTTTCAATGAGCATGCAGACAGTTACTGGCCATTTCTTTGAGGAGATGCCTTTAAATAAAAAACTAAACTTCCTCTCAATACTTGAACAAATTAATAAATTATTGTGTAACGCGTCAAACTAATATTGAAAACCAATTATTGATTTTAACACAGAAATTTATAAACTCTTCTGCTTTGGAAAAAAAAATTCTTTCGTTAGCCTCCCTCACTAATATCGTAGCAACCTGCCTAAAAATTACGAGGGGGCTACATGAAATTAAATTTTAAATATTGTATAAATGCAAGGGATTATGAAACACCTTAAGTAAAAAGGCAACTTGATCCGCTGTTCAGCAGTTTATGAAATTTCAATGAATGCAAGGGAAAAAATTGAATTTCATGGCAGAAACAGGAGTAGGTATATAGAATACCTCGATGCTGTTAAACTCCGGATCCGATGATACGGTATTAATTAGAAAAACGTAACCTATTTAAGTTTTGGTCAATTGACTGTGCAGCAAAGAATATATTACTCTAATTTTTTATATTTTTCAAGCTTAAAAACCAAGAAAAATAGTATAGTCCAATTGTTTCTCCAATATAGGCTTGCCTCTGCATGAAAAATTATAGATTTACTTCCTGTTAACTTATATGATGGCAGACTAAGGCCTGCATCGCTGTAATTGATTTAAGAAACAAATAAGTTCATGCTAATTTATAATTAATTAGCTTATATCAAGTTAAAAAATATCGATTTTTTTAAGGCTAGGCACTCTTTCAAAAAAAGTTGAAAATTGAAAAAGCTGCTTGCCTGCCGCTCACAGAAATTTGACATTTATAATCAATAACCAATTGATTTAAATCTCACATAAAATGTAAAATGTATGACTGCAGTAGCATTTACTACGACTGTATTGAGTTATTGCTCAACATACGATTGTTAGTTCAAAATAAAATACTTTGAGAAGTAACAATTTCACGCTTGTCGTTCAAACGAAATTAACCTTCATTCGTATTAATGAATGACAAATTCTTGTTTAATTAATAAGACGAGTAGATGATCATTGATAGTTTTTAAGAGGTGATACCTGATCAAGCCAAAATCCCAAAAGTTATGCTCGAGGCACTATTTGTGTTACAAGTAAATATATATGTTCTGTCCTTGATATTTTCAAATTCAAGAATCATAGCCTTCCCCTTTTAAAGGTAGAATTATCATTTTTTTTTCAAGTAAGAGTCTTGAAATAATTCAATCACGATTGAAATCTTTTGACTGAGTGAGGTGCTGAAAGAAGAGTTTTCCATAATAGCTATGTAAGAGTTATCTAGTAATTTACGATTTGATTGATTAGATTATAAATATATAATCTTTTTCTGTAGCCGTTTCATGACTTGAAAGTTTAAATAAATATACATACAAACAGCCCTAACCTCATCTTGAGTTAACCCTTACCCATTATTATGGATTACCAAGGGTTCAACACCTTTTTCTGTGTTGCAGAGCACATCCGCAATAGTTTAGTGGCTAGAATTTCCGCCTGTCAGGTTCTTCTGAACAGCACGCGGGGGACCGGGGTTCAATTCCCCGTTGCGGAGCTTTTTGCATGCGAGCTCATACTTTTTCTCTGTTTCTTGATGGGTTTCTCACCAGGGCGCAGAGTTTCTGATACCAGTGAGAGTTAGATCCCAGAAATTCAGTGCCTAGCTGTTTAGTTACAACCAGCCAAGGTCTTCCTTCTCATGAATTTGCTTGTCTTGACAGAAAATCCTGAAGCCATGGTGCACTCAAAAAAAGAAAAAAAACAAAAACAAAAACAAATATAAAGCCTTTTATTTATGATATGTACGGGACAGCCAAACTTCAACATCAAGATCAAGTGTACCTGTTCCTGAGCAATGGAAAAGGTCAGGATTACTGGTCAGCAGCCTTCTTCTCGAGAGCTGGAAAAAATCCTGTTAGATCTTCTTGCAAAACGACATTTATTCCAGACTTACCAGCCTTCTGCTTCTGACGCATAATATCGGCGTGGGCTTCCATACGCTTCTTAGGGTCACCTTCTTGCTTCTTCTTCTCGCTGTCCTTCTTCTTAAGATTCTTTTCTCTAGCCTTGTCACGCTGGTTGCCTCTTGTCATTTTAGCAGTCGTGGATAAAAGTCGTAGGAGGGATTGTAGTTCGTGAGGAAAGGGAAACGAAAGGAAGCGAGAAAAACACTCAACTGAACCAAAAAAGTATGTGCTTATGTAATTTGAATAAATTATCGCGTAATCAGCCCTGTTGTAAATAAGGCCAGCCCAACCAATTTCGTGCTTGATCTCCACCACACCACTATCATGAGCACCTCGCCGTCGCCAGAACCTTCGATTACTCCAGCATCGCCCAAGTCGCCGGGACCCGACGATGATAAGGCTGCCAAAATTGCAGCTGCAAAGAAAAGAGTATGTGCTGCAGTACCACGAAATCTTGAGCTAACTCGCGATATAGTTTGAAGAGTTGAAGAAACAGCAAAAGAAAAAGGGCAAGAAGGTCAAGAAAACCGTCTCAGCTGCTACTGATGCTCAGGATGGCGAAGCTACAGATAAGGAAGATGGAAAGCTAGACGATGAGAGTGAGAAGAATGTCGACGAGGTCACCGATGATCTTTCGAGTTTAAAAGTTGGTGACAATAAGGAAATGAAGGAAGAATTGGACAATGCAGTCAGCAAGATCAAAGAGTTGGAGGAGCAACTCAAGGCTGCTATGCAGTCAGTGATGGATTTAAAAAAGAAGAATCAAGAGCTTTCTGCCAACACCGGCAAGACTGAAGAGTACGAAGAAGGACCTGGCCCTCAAGTCGGTGGAGAGGCTTCAGGCGATGTCGATGTCCCTAATTTGGAGGTTGACTCTCTTAAGCATAAGATCGAATCCCTCAACGTCGAAAACGAGTATCTTTCCGACAAGGTGTACACATTAGAAGCCAAGGTTGCAAATCTGATCGCCATCAACAAACGTGTCTCACTAGATTTCCCACGCGGGGAATCCCCCGATTTCGACAGCGACGCCTCGCTTGCTTCACCACTTCCCAGTATCAAAGACACCATGAGCACAGGATCCCGATCCAACACGCATCGTCCAAGAATCTCGTCGCTGGCTGAGCTAGATCTCTTTGGGGAAGCAGCACGATTGCCGGCAATTGAAAAGGAAATGGAGCGATGGAAGGGTTGGCAAGTCGATATGCGAGGCTGGAGAAGTTTAGGAATCGGCCCTACATTTGAAATCTAGAGAACTTTGCATGCAAATTTTTATTTATTTAAAACAAACGACACCAATGATACACATGTTCTCGGACTCACGGTATTGTAGGGATATCCCTTGCCACCATATTTTATAGTCATGTAGGGAATGTGAATGACAATATTCTATGCAAGTAATTGATCGCATGGGTGTTCTGATGCTGTTGATCTCTTTCTCAGATGAGTTTAGAGACCTGGGCTGACTGCTGGTGGTGATCAGTTCAGTGTCTTCTGCATCTGAATACAGCTTCTTTTGAGATGTTTATCTCAAGCTATCCAATTGACTCCCATATAGTTCGCTTTCGCTCAAGCTTTTGACGATCCAAAATTCGAGAAACCCATCATAGCTGCCATATCTTGAACTTGTCGCTTGTGTTCATCATCTTGCTCGCCATCGTCCTCCTCATCTCGTTTCCGCTTCTTCTGTTGCCTTTTCTTTTTCTCAGCCCTCGCTTTTTGCTTTGCCAGTCGCTCCTCCTCCTCCGCTTCCTTTCTTCGTGCAATCCGATGTTGGATATCAAAGTACTCCGGCCCCCGCGCCTGTTCCTGCTCCGACTGCTTCTCCTTCAGCATCTTAAGTCGGTTCCTCACATCTTGCAAAGTGGCAACTGGAACATTGCTGTCCTTGACACCAGTCGCGTACTGGTGCTGCTTCGAATTAAGATGGTCGAGGTACTGGATCGAATCGCGGTAAGTCAGGTTACAGGCTGCGCAGTAGAAACCAATGCCTTTGCCGCGTTTTCCAGGTGCAGCAGTACCTGGAACAAGAGTGACTTTATTGAGACCCTCGTAAAGATCAATGCGGTCGGGCCGCAGAGGCTCTGTTGTGGGGGGCGAGGGCATCACGGGTTGTAGGCAGAGTACTGTTGCTAGGTCTCACTGGAAAATTCAAACACTTATGATGACAAATATTTAGAGTGAAGTTATGTACAATTTTGGACCAATGGAGTGTGGCTGCAACTTTTTATGTCGTGGGTCAGTTTGGGCAATCGACAAATAATGCATTCATGCGCGCTCAAATATGAGAAAAATCTCCGTGATCCCACCTTTCTTCCACCACCGTGAACTGCTCCATTGTACTCCAATATGTCTGCCACCATTGACTACCGAGGCGTAAGTTATTTCCTTCATTCCAGAGTTACTCCTTTTTGCCTTTTTTTTATTTTAATCTCTAACCAACGAACTAGGCCACTGTTGAGGATCTGGACCTCCTGCCAGCACTCACCATTCACCCCTCTACACCTCTGCAACAGGCCCTGGAACTTTCTTACGAGAGAGAATACTCATACCTGCCTGTTGTGTCTACACGCACAAAGCGACTATTAGGCTACCTTACTGCTGAGCTTTTGAGAGAGGCCGCTGGTTCCAGCTCCCCCGGCGGTCTGGTTGCTGACCACTACATCAAGTTCCGCTCTTCCTCCGGCGCCAGCGACAGCGGCAAAGGCAGCCGCGAGTTTGAAAAGATTACGCCTCAGACGCCATTGGAGCAGCTTGAGCTGTTTTTTAAGCAGGGCCAGGAGTTTGCGGTTGTGACGGATGATGCCCGCAGGTTTGTGCTGGGAGTCGCTGTGCAGGAGGATTTGGCCAATTTTGTGAAGAGCAGACCTTCGTTGAAGGTTTGAGTAAAAGAACTAGGGAAGTAAATGATTTGGATGAGAGGGCATGCTGCTTGACGCTGTTGCGTTGTAATGTATATAAACTGTTTTACAAAGCGGATTGCATCAATTAATCACCGAGCTCTGAATTATTATTGACCTCCACTTTATTGCGCATAAGCCTACTATAGCGTCAATAATGGTAGATACTCCAAACACCTAAAGTAAGTCTTACTGTAACTTCATTTTGGCAGGTTTATCTACGCAAGTTGACTCTCTGGTGGACACTAGCAAGAAGCTTGATGATACTTCACCAATCCCAGGCCTGCTTCAAAATGGTATTTGACCTGACCTGGGACGACAGACCTAAAGCTGGTAAGCCTCTACCTCAAAAAAAAATAGAGAAACTTATATTCCTCTATATACCCAAATAAATAAGCATCCCATATAAACTAAAATTAGAAGGACACAAAACCGATTTCAGCCAGCCAGTCCAGAACACATAAGCCAGCCTGAAATAAAATAACGCCAAAAATCATAAAGGTTCCATTAAAAAACAGTCAGGCAAAAAACCACACTCAGAAAGAGCATAGCACTGACAGCTAGATTCATTCCACTTCGTGAAATGGGAGAAGAAAAGGCTTTTTCGGCCGCATTGGCAGAAGCCTTAGCCGTTCCCGTCGTTGTTGACTTTCCAGTTGACTTGGAAGTAGAAGTTGCAGTAGCTGAAACGCCATTCACCTTAACCCACGTAGAGTACCAAGGGAACTGGGCTGCCAGCGAGGCAAGGGCAGTCTCCAGGGCTGGGCTTTTCTTGAAAGTGCTAGTGTATGAATCGTCGGTGTAGGTCAGGATGGCTGAAAAGTCAGAAGACACAGAGCCCGCATCAAAGCTGTGAGTGAGGAAAAAGCTCCTGTAAGTGTTGAGGTAGGAGTATCTGTTGGTCAAAAAGTCGTTGTAGAAAGAACCGACATTGATGGGAAGAGGGTTGTAGAAGCCTGCAATATCGCGCTCTGCAAGAGGAATGGCGATCGAGGCCTCTTCCTCGGGACGCGGAGCAGCGGCCACCAAAGTCAGTGCAGTGCACAGAACGAAAAGAGACTTGATAAATTGCATTTTGTGGTTAAATTCAGGTAGCTTGCAAAGAATAGGAGGGATGAGGCAGACTCTTATATAGAAAAAGCTGGACCCTACTTGAGCTCGACAACAAATTAACGATTGGGAAAGGCTGGATCTGCATGAAGGCGGCAGAATCGATGTGCCATTGAAAATAATCAGATCCACCGGGTGGCTTGACAAGTGCCCATGTACAGAGGTTTGATGTGTTTCTCAATACAGGAGTGCGGGTTGAACAAGATACAGGCGTCGACAGGGCAGATCGGGTCCGTATATAGGTAAAATGATACCCATTACACTGCATCTAATTGAGATCCGTGCAAATCCAATATTCAACGTGTCTGGATCCGTCACTTAATCCAGCTAGACAGTTAATCATATCATTGTTTCCGTGTAATATATGCATTTCAGCAATAGCTATAGTGTATGTCGACGACGATAGAAGTGTTCTAAGGGCTGAGTGGGTCTGCCTTAAAAAATGGCTGGACTTTTTTTCACTGTGTGCATAATTCTGCAGTTCCAGGGCGTGAACTCTGCATACTGATGGAACGCTGACTGCAACGCTTTTACAGCAGGGCGGCGACCAGGAACGTCGACTAGCGAGTAGGTGGAGAAAAATAATTATAGTGGTTGAACTGTGGGGATTGATATTCTCTTTGCTGAAGGCTCAAGCGAAGGGCGTCTTTACAATCCTTAAGTTAGAGTTCATGCTATGAGCTCATAATCTGCCTGACCAAAGTTGATTTAACAGTCCAGAAGGATGGAAGCGATTCCATGATCTGGAGAGGGTATTTCATCGAATATGAAGTCCAATTGCTGTTTGCAATAGCTCGTTCTCAGATTGCCTCAGGGACAAGTGACAGACTGTTCAACAAACCACTTGGTCCAAGTGATTCCAGTCTATCTATTTATCCATTTCTTCTAATAGTTCAATATCTAGATCAGACCGTGATTACTCGAGTCAAGACTGACTCTGAATAACTCATAACTGATATTCAAAGATTGTTGATATTCGGCTGAGGAAGGTTTCAAAAATTACTGATCACGTTATTTCGTTGTTATATCATAGCGCCTTTCCCACTTTGTTGAGTTTCGACTTCACGTGACCAATGAACTTTGCTGGGCACATCGGCCCTCCTCAGCAAAATATAAATCTTTTACTATTAGGGTAATACGTGATACAATGTGTTGTTCGTAAAAGCTCCAAAACCACGCTACGCTCGTCTCTCCTTGTAACGAAAACTTTGGCAGAACCGCTAGTTTATGTGAGTTGGGTTGACTGGGAGCCGTTTGTTCCAACCAAAGATGGAGTCTTATATCCCTCAGCTGCCGCAGCTACGGTTGCCGCACCAGATTTCTCAGCTGTTTAACCAGTTGTCTACGACTACCGACCATGACGACTACTCCACAGACGAGGGCAGTTTGGACGGATACAGTGATGCAGATGATAGCAGCATAAATGAAGACGCAAATCCCTCCAGTGCGGAAGAGCAAAACTCTACTCCGTTCTACTTGAGATGGCAGGGTACCATAAATGAGGGGGATGAAGGAGATTCCTCAACAGACGACGATATGGAGCTGATAGGTAGGTTTAGCCTGCTGGCAGCTCCCAGAAAACCAAAGAAACTAAAAAAGCGAAAGAATAAGGCCAAGACCCCATCAACAGAAGCCCTTCCTGCAGCGACAGCTTCTGCAGATACCTCAGATCAATGGCTGATTCAAAAGTACTTTCAACAATTCAACGAGTCTTGGAACGCAATGAGATATGGCATTAGAGGCGGTGGAGAGCCAGCTGGTATTGTTGCTGCTGAGCAACCTTCAGTATACCCACCAATCCAACGAATCAGATTGACTGAGTCTGTAGCTCGCACAGTCGCAGGAGATCAGGGATACAATAGTGAAATGTTTGCATCTTCATCTGCACCTGTTGGCCCTAGCACTTCATCGCATGATTCGAAAAAAAAAAAGAAGAAACAACGAACAGTTCGCAGAAAGGTAACGCCATCCGGAGGGCTGGGAGAGGCCGAACTGCGTGAGCGTATCAGGGAAATCCGGAATATGCAACTTACCGATCGAGATCGCGACAAGCGAGTTCAACGACTAATGACAGCACAATACTATAGCATGACGAATACTTACCATCCAGAAGACCTGTATGAGGAAACCGACGAGGACGCAACAGAAGAAGAGGAAGAGGTGGTGGAACGAGTAGTAGAGCAAAAGACTGAGCCTGAACCTGAATCATCAACAAGAACACCAATAGCAACTCTTGCCGACTTGAAACCAACCTATTTTGATCAGGAAGAAGGCATTTTGGGCTGCCCACATTATCAGCGCGGCTGTAAACTGGAATGCTCGACCTGTTTTAAATGGTACACGTGCCGCCTATGCCACGACGAAGTCGAGGGCCACAAGCTGATTCGCCCTGACACTCAACACATGCTCTGCATGCAATGCGGAAAGGTGCAAACCGTTGCTCAGGAATGTGCAGGGTGCTCGACTCGACTCGCTCGCTATTACTGCGGCAAGTGCAAGCTCTGGGATGACGCCAGCGACAAATCTATTTATCACTGTGACGACTGCGGACTGTGCCGGATTGGAGAAGGGCTCGGCAAAGACTTTTTCCACTGCAAAACTTGCAGTGTATGCATGTCGATTGATTTGCAAGATTCGCACAGGTGCATTGAGCACTCAACTGAGTGCGACTGTCCCATCTGTGGAGAGTACATGTTTACCTCGACGGAAACAGTGGTATTTATGCAATGTGGGCATTCAATCCACCAAAACTGTTACCGACAACATACCAAGACCTCGTACAAGTGCCCCACTTGTGCACGGTCCATTATTAACATGGCTGCCCAGTTCCGTATTCTAGATACAGAGATTGAGCGGCAGCCCATGCCGGACCCATACGACCGCTGGCGCGCCATCATTGTGTGCAACGATTGTCTTGCCAAGAGCAGAGTTGTGTTTCATTTTCTGGGTTTGAAGTGTGTAAATTGTGGTTCTTACAATACGGCCCAACACAAGATCATCAAGCCTGAAGAAGCTCAGTTCTTGACCGACGCTGAGGACGATGAGAACGCCAACCAATTTGGTCGCAACAACAACAACAGCATTAGTTGGAACATGTCAGTAGGGACTATTCCTCGCCCACTGGATGAAAACGGGGAGCCTACCGCAATCAATGGTGCAGGAACCAGCTCATATCAGGGCCACGATAGTGGCACTGCCATTCCGCTGCGCGAGGAATACAATATGGAGCCCGACATCTTGAGCATAACTTATGAGAGCGATGAAGACGATCAAGGCGAAATCATTTCGCACAGCGAGGTAAGACTGCTTCATTTCTAAAGTCTGTCTTTCTTTCTAGTTCATATTCACTGGAATGCCAACACATGAGAGCCTCCCTTAACCCACTTTTCCGTTTTCAATTTTAGGATTGGAACGCCATGACTGCACGTAATAACATTTCACAATAAACGATATTCAAATAGTACACTTATGTTTTATGAACCTGTCGAAGATCTTCATTTCGCTTGTAACTCGTTTCTTTGATCTTGCGAAATGCCTGAACTCACATCTCATACTCCACTAAGTCACGTGCACGCCTCTGCCTATCGGCTATTTCTCACAGATTCAAACCTACTCAGCTATGCCAACCATGATCAACAAGTACTTCCTAAGCCAGCCTGTGTGTGCTAGCATTCACGGTCTATCGGCATTGTACTCCGCTAATGGCTGCACTTTGCCTGTTGCAATTGACTGGCTGAATGATCTGGCAGTTGGAATGAAAGCGATCATCGTTACTCGAAATGCGCCTGCTGAAACTGAGAACCCCATACAAGTGGTAGATGTATTTTCCTTGATGAACCTGCTAATATGAAATAGATTTCAATCAATTTGACGTGCAATGGTATTGTTGTTTCTACGGAGCTTACTGAAGTATTACAGGCGACTTTCCGCCATGGAACTGTATTATGCAAAAGAATCATTTGGAACTGAGCACTGACCATGTAGCTTTGGAACTTGGGCACATGTGAATTGGATATTGAGCATTATAGCAAGGGCAGCATTGATAGTAAAAAGAGAGCGAATACGTTACAAAATAGTTTCTAACATTTCAGTGATGATAAACCCACTTGTTGTACGAGCCCATGCTGGAGAGATTTCAATTAAACTAGACATGGAATTCACTGGAAATCACTCCATGCAATTGCCTGTTATAATATCAATGGGGTTTCTGGGTAACTATGTCTTGTCGTGCTTCTTTCTGGATACAATCAAAAGCCAGTTTGCACCATGGCTTTTCAAGCTACCGGCATCAAGCGAAGTGCAGCTTTCATTGCAATCAAAACAAAAGTACCTGGCTAGCATTGTCAGTAGTCTCAAGGACTATCGACTAGCAATCGGATCATCCTGCATTGTAGGTATTTTGATCTTGTGAACCAATCTCTAACGACGTAGAACTTGGATCAAGCGGCGGCAAAGTATTTGCCATCATTTGATAAAGAATTAGATTATCACGACCTGCTTTGTTCTCTTCGTGGTTTGCGATACTTGAAGCCGTCCCAACAGTATCAGTTTTCTACGTGCGACACAGTTCTGCAGAATCAACCTCTCATAGCGGCCGAGGAAACCATCGCTGATATCTCGGACGAGAACATGCCTCTAATCCTGTAGCAGCCCACTATCCAAACTTCTCTATGTCATGTACTCCTATATCAAGTCGTAGATGTCCTTTTGATATGCACTGTCACAAGCTAACTTCGGGGTGGTTATTACGCAATTGCTTTCTCCCAACCAAAAGTTCTTGCCCTCATATCTCACCTCACCCATTGTCTCTCAAACTCATTTGACCGCGTCCCCTTTGTTCTCTCTCTATACTGTGACCAGCTCGAAACCCTCTTTACATGCTATTCAACGTGTTTGAGGTGTTTTATAGATGAACTCGATTCAGTATATCACGAACCAGGTGGGCAGGGTCATTGGGACCCCGCTACAAAGTCGAGTGTTCTTTTCATCATCGGGCTCCACGGCTGAAACTAAAAAAGACCCAGATGGAATATCTGACTCCCCAAATTGCAGCAATGACTCGTCCAACTTTATCAGGATCCCTATAACAACATTTACTCGGCCGCAGCGCGCAGCCAGGTCATGGGGGCTGCAGCCCTACTCGTCAATCGCGGCAACTGAGACTACAAAGGACCGGGCCGGAATAATTCAAGAAACGCAGGAGCTCAATGAAATTACCGAGCCGCTGAATCTCAGCAAGTTCTCGTCGTCTAGATTTGATGTTGAGGACACCGAACCTGATGAGACTCAATACGATGTCAACTTGTCAAACCAAGATTATGAAGTTAGAACTGTTGAAGTAGAGAATGAGCTCGTGATTGCTCTTCTCTATATTCCTAAGCTGCTGCTGAAGATCATATTCGCTCCTTTCTTTATGATATTTTTGCTGTTCAAGGATAATAGGCAAGCACAGAGGTCATCCAGCAGTGATCCCCCAACCGTGAGTAATGCTGACAGATCAGCATACTTATCAATTCTCATGCTATTCATCCGTCCATTTGTTTGGTCTAGCACACCTCAACCTTGTTATAATTCGGCAGTAGCTACTGAACATAAGAAAGAAGCACCACACCTCTATGATGTGCTGGAAGAAGAATCAGGTAACCCTGGTACCATTTCCAGGAACCCTCAATCTCAATACTCCGGATTTCGACCACCTTTACCTGGCGCTCACAATAAACAGCCAGTTACGCCAACAGGCTCTACCAAACCCAGGCTCTATAAGTCGAAGAGCCCCTCTTCATATGCACTCAGATACCCTAGACATTTGGCACCTCCACGGCCACTCATACCTTCTCCAATCTCTCTATCATCTCAAAGTGTGATGTACGAAAAGAAGACATTGGTTCTTGATCTTGACGAGACATTGATTCACTCGCTGTTTAGGCCATCGTTAGGGTACGGGAAAGGCCATATGATCGAGGTTAAGCTCTTTAACAACGATTTTCTCACGCTTCTTAGCGTGCTCAAACGGCCTTATTGTCATGAGTTTTTGGACGCTGTTTCGCAATGGTACAACCTGGTCGTTTACACCGCATCTGTCCAGTCCTACGCAGACCCGGTGATTGATTGGCTCGAGAAGGACCGCAAGTACTTTCAACGCCGATTTTATCGCCAGCACTGCGTATTTCACTCTCCGCCTGCCACACCCAATAACGAGCCTGCTGCCTCATGCACACCAACTCGAGTTGCAGATACACAGCCAGCAGCAGACGAGGACCTGGATGCGCGGCCTTTGCCGCCAGGTCGATCTCCCAAGAACTCCGGGTACGTCAAGGATCTGGGTCAGGTAGAATCCAATCTGGCCAAAGTCCTCATTATAGACAATTCCCCAATTGCGTTTAAGAACCATGTGAGCAACGCGATTGAAATCGAGACCTGGATCAACGATCCTTCTGACACATGCTTGTTGAGCTTGATCCCGATATTGTCGGCACTGAGATTCACCACGGATGTTCGAACTGTGCTTAGGCTAAAATCAGGCGAGGCCATGTTTGCCTAAAAACCGATTTGCTTCTGGTTTTGGCTGGGCCACAGATTGAAGAACAAGGGACTTTATGTACTACTTATTTATTTATTTATTTTCTAGTTTGTGCTTTGCTTGTTTTACTGTTTGTTGTTTCTGAATTCTAATATGCATTTTCATTGCACAATCCAATAGGGCTACAGACCTAATTATGCGCAGGATCTCCAGACTAATTTCCTGAGGGTTGCAAAGTAGAGTAAAAAGAAACAGACTGATATATTGAAGAACAGTAGAAAACAACAAATATAACACAGCTTAACAAATCCATTTTCATAATCTTCACGGAGTCATGTTCACAATGGAATTGAGCTTATTCCAAATTCCCTCCTTGCTCCTAGGCCTAATCGGTGACAGCGGCGCCTGCTGCCTCAACTGCAGTGTCACTCCGCCATCTCCACCTCGCAGCGGCTTCACAATCTTAGTGTTGCCAACATAGGGCTGAGGCGTCAAGTCTGGGTAGTGCACAACCTTGTTATTGGCGCCAATGCTGGCAATGGTAGGGAACGCCGATCCTAGCGATGAAAGCATGCTGGTAGCCTTGGATGGGCTCTTGGGCGGGCTAGCGGTACTGGCTTTGGTTGGACTCTTGGGCGGACTGGAGGTTCCGATAGTCGACATGGTGTGGGCCGAGGTGATAACAGGGCTGCCTGGAATACTAGAGGACGCCGAGTTCAAACCGCCGCGCTTCACTTCCATGAGCCGGTCTCTGAGGTAGGTCAGCTTGGTTTCAAAGATCTCAGACTCCTGGCCCAGCCGGCCTTGGGAGTCCCTGAGAGCCATTTCAAGCGATTGAATGCGGTCGTTGCGGGCCTCCAGGATCTTGTGGGCCATGGCAACGTCCTTCTTGAGTACCACATTCTGCTCTACAAGCTGGCGCTGCACTTGCGTCAGCTGCTCCAGGTTGCGCTGCAGCATGCCCATTTTCTTCTGCTGCTGCTTGTTGTTGCCATCGCGAATGGCCAAGTTGTACTGTTCTCGGGCCTGGTCCAGCGAAATCTCCAGCTCAACGACCCGCTCGCAGCGATCTTGCAAATCCTTCATGAGAGCGTTCTTCATGGTTTCGAATTGCTCAATGTGGCTCTGCATAGCCTGGATCTTCTCCGCCGCATCCAGAGCTTGCTGCTCCTTCTTCTCGATTGCCGAGACAGGAACCGCCACCTCACTTTCAGAGTCCGTCTCAATAGATGGAGTGGGCGATGGCGACAATCTCTTGCCTTGCAGCTCGTGATTTTCGTATTGCAATCTGTTGATTTCAGCCAGGAGCTGGGAGGCTGTTTCCTCGCTAGCCTTGAAGCGGGCTTCGTACGCCAGCTCCACTTCTGACTTGCTACCATCATTCACATTCTCCACGTACTCTCTGAATTTTGAGTTGTGCTGTTTCAGAATGCTTTCTAGACTCTTGGGTTCAGGAGCTGAACTACTTTTAACAACCATCTGCAGTGCTTGGGAGAGCTTCTCCTTTGTCGCGCCCAGCTGGTCACTGGATTGTGGCTTGCTCAGGTTTACGCCTTCAAGCATAAAGATGGCTTCTTCCAACATTGCAGCATGCTGAGATTTATCAATGCCAGAACTAGCCTCAGGCTGGTAAAGAGGCCCAAAAATTTCAGTCATTTTTCGTTTTTTCTTGAGCTCAAATGCCTTAATTTCCTCTGTATAATCATCCTGTTCTGCAATGCGTGTAGAAGAAACTGAAATTTCCAATAGCTTATTTTTGGCTTCCCGTAGTTCCTGGTTTAGTTGATCGTTCTCCTCCTTCAATGAATCTGCCCTGATTTCCAGTTCCTTTTTTTCGTAATTGAGATTATCAACTTGCAATCGAAGTTCTGTTGCTGCTTTATCAGCCTTTTGCGTCTTCAATTGATTTCTCAATTCAAATAAGAGCTGCTCTTGTTGACTGATCTGCGCCTCTTTTTGCGAGAGCTGGTTCTGGAGCTCATTTTCACGACGAATGTATTCCTCCATGGTATCAACCTCAGACAAGCCAGAAAACAACGAAATTGCATCTTGGACACTTGCTCTCTTGTAATTGGTACTTCTGCTATTAGTTCGAAAGTGACTGGGGGTAGTTGGCCGAGATGTCGACAGTGATGATGCACTTCGGGGAGTGGGAGATGCGAGTGAAATGCTAGAGTTGGCTCCATGACCCTTCATTTCTAATGGAGCTCCAAGAGTAATCCATGAGTCTTTATTTGGTGGCTCGCCATTGCGCCAAGCTAGAAGTTCACCCTCAAGTTTATTGGAATAAACAGCTCGAGCCTCCAACTCTTGTTGACTCCTTCTTAGCAGCTGACGAAGTTCCATAGAAGAAAGTTCAGTATTGATCTTAGCTTTGTTGCGGATGTTCTTGGCTCGCACACCAAACCGAAGAGTAGAAAGGGTTTCAGCATCATTGTAACTGGATGGCGAGCAGTTTACAATCAAACTTGTTCGAGAATTGCCGCCAAGCGACTCCTGAAGAATGCGAGTCAATTTAGAATCTCTGTAAGGAATGTGAACTGATTTGCCGTCAGTAAGAGCATTGATAACCATTCCAAGTGCTGATAAAGATTTGTTGATTTTTTTCGCTTCCTCCAAGGTCTGGCCAGACGCACCGGTCTTCCCAACCTTTTCAGAGCCGGCAAGATCAACCAAGAAAAGCTGGCCGGATTTTTGCGCGCCACTTAACGTGTTCTTCTGTGTCACCACGATAGCGAAGATGGAATGAGATCGAGAAGATTCTTGGTTCATATTAGTTGAAGCAACTGCGCGAGAGCTACCTCCCTGGCGCATGACTTCGTAGACTTCTTCTGCGCTTGACACATATTCTTCTGTAAGACCTTTGACGTAAACACCGCGTGCCTTATCTTCGTGGATTGGCAGGTTATCGTTTCGGGTATTTAACAAATCCTTGATTCTCTCCATGTAAATCTCCATATAGCTGACCCTCACTGTGTACTCTATATCTGAGCTACTCTGTAGAATCATATCAAAAATCATATCCACAATACGAGGAATGGCGCCTCGAGATACTGGGTCGTCAATGCTGGGCCCCATCATAGTATAAGACTTTCCTGAACCTGTCTGGCCGTATGCTAAAACTGTTCCGTTGTATCCTTTCATAAGATCGTCAACCGTCTGTCGCAAACTGTAGTCGAAGACCTGCTCTTGATGGCTCTCGGAGTCAAACACCCTGTCAAAAGTGAAAGTGCCTGAAAAGTCCTTGGTTTCAATATGGCATGAGTCGTCAGACAGAAATTCGACCACTGGCACGCTTTCGTTGGCCTTCTCAACCTCATTCTCTGGTCGAAATCGAGCAATAACCTTGACATTTGCGGACGACGCCACGCCTAAAACTGAACTGGCATCACTGGCAACACTTATGGACGATCTGCTGGGCGTCGACCTATGCTCACCTAAACCTGACATATTTTAACAACTACCAGATTAGCTGGTTTTAAATTTTGAATGAAATGAGATGTTCAAGAGGATTAATTGAGAGTTGGAGTTTGATTGTTTTTGTTTTGATTTTTCTCTCTTGGGCGACAGCGCGCTGTCCACGCATGTCTTCACGCTCAAAAGGCGGAGATCACATGATATTTTCATTGCCATGGAAACCTGAATTCAACGGTTTTGGTGAAGGCCGAGATGATCCATCAAAGTGAACGGAAAGACCAATTCCAATGGAGAAAATGTATACATTCTATAGAAACAATCAAGCTCCTTTCAGCTCATATTTGGCTTTCTTCAAGGTGTGGATGTCCTGAAGTGAATCAGACATCCATTGTCGAAGCAGCATCGTTGTAAAGACGGATAGAACTGGCAACAGCCAGATGTAATCATACCCCATCCATGGACGGTGCTTGACGTAACCACTTGCCGCTGTGGTCAGGGCGAGCAAAATGTTGAGCGGTGGCAGGTACTTTTCAAACGCAGTTAATGCCGGTGAATCAGGCCTTTGATATCGGTCCTTTTGGTAAAAGTACAAGATAGGTACACTTTTTGCAAAGTTCAAGAGGATGTACACCGACATGAAGATCGAAGTCAGCGCAAAAAGCGATAAGAGTGAGTTGCGTCGGCAATATGGCAGAATGACATAGACTGGCGTCGGTACTAGCATCAGCGAGACAAACGCATTCTGTAAATTTAGCACTATTCGCTAATGTTGTATATGGACTCACTTTGTACTGCTTCTCAGTTTCGTAGTTCTCAAGTTCAAAGTCTTGAATGATCTGCTCCTGTTCTATTCTGCTGTTAGCAGTAGAATACCGAGAAAAGTAATAGGTCTTACCTTGCTCATCATGGAACACCTTATCGTCCAAGTCATAGTCATCATCCCGTAGGAGTCGTTTGGTGGCTTTGCGAAGTCGAGACATCTCAATGGTGGTGGCAAGCAGTTTTCTGTCTTGATTCAGAAATTGAATCGTTGGCAGAATTTCACTGTAATTGCTTGCAAAGCAATGGATACCAACAATAACAAGGAAGAATGGACTTGATTGAAGAAAGAGAGCAAGAGTTCTCAACCAGAATTAAACAAAAAAATAAAAAATAATAGAATTGAAAGGGAAAAAGTATCTCCCGAGGGTGAGTCGAACACCCGATCTCAAGATTTCAATGATCCATTACAGTCTCGCGCCTTAGCCAACTGGGCCATCGGGAGTATTTTTTAATATTATCTCTCTAAAGGCTTATATAACTTAATAAATTATAAATATTTTAATTTTAAGCTATATTGGCCTCTTTTTTAATTTCAAAAAGTAGCTAGAATTCTTTTTGTTTATATGAAATATTTTAGAAAAGTTTTGAGTAGTTTTGGAGTTGTTATATTGAAGAAACAATATGCTAGTTGTGTGGCAACCGCATGTTGTGACCAGCAAAATACCCGCAGAGTCAATTGTAAAGTGTGGATTTTTTAAAATTTTTTATTCAAGTAAGCAATACCTAGGAGATGATTCTTCAATAATAATTGAATAGGACATTGAATTGATTTTCTATCTCTCCATTCGATTGTTGGCGTACGATGATTATTACCAGCTATTGTTGGTGAGATATCAGACTCGCGAACTCCAACTGAATCACAAAGAGCTGGCCAAATTTGATCTACAGGCAAATTTAACAGTGCTGAAAATTTTTGCCTCTTGTAAAGAGAGTGAACTGACGATTAATACTTAGTACTGCAGCTGGGTAAAATTTTATTTAGCTTACAGAAATGGCGAGTACGATCTTCAAAGAGTCTCATTCCCGAAATATGGTCTTGATGGGGATTTGAATCTAGTCTATGTGAATCTGGAAATCTTTAAATTCGAAATTTTTTCAATATGGATGTTAAATAGTTAATTACGTGCAATTTGATAGCTCATTGACATCTTTTGAGTGATTCGATTGTTTAGTGTGTTGAATGGACGGAGTAATCTTTAAAAACCGTGCTCTTATGCTCTCATAAAAACACATTGAGATCAAAGTATCCTTGAAAGATCTTCAGCATGACATATTTGGTTTGAAAAGCACCCTGAGTGCCATGCTTTCATAAATGACCTGAAACATCAGCAACATTTTCCCCCTCCGAATATATTACTTCTACAGTAAGTCCCGAGACGGGCAACTCTAAAGCAATCAAAATACTTGGATTAGAAAATTACAAACTGAGATAATAAAATAAAAACAAAAACTTATGCAAAAAGTTCTAGCTCTTCGAACACAAACGGCTTGTACTCCGCATCAACAATAGCGCCGTACTCGTGGAGATCGGTGTCAGCCTTGAGCTTGCCCTTGCTATCCTTCTGGAAAGCGCTACCACTGAGGTAGCCGAACTTGTTGACCAAAGTTTCCTCAATCTTCTTCTTGGACTTGACAGGTACAAGAAGAGCCGTGTTGATAAAGTTAGGAGGCAGTCCATAGCGAAGTACAGCTTCTACGAAAATGCGAATAGCCTTAATGTGGGCCCAGTTCTGAATAATGTCACTGTAGGCCGCATGTGAGAGTCGGATAACGTCGCCCCAAAGCTTGCGCTCCAGCTCAGAAGCAACCTGCTGCTCCTGACGAAGGTCTGCAACAAGCTCCTCGGAGTACTTGAACTCACGAGGAGTCCACTTATGCTCACGAGACTTGAGGGCAAACTCTCCAGAGAACTTCTTGAAGAGGGTGGTAGAGTACAAGGTGTACTCATCATCACTGGCAACAACAGCAGCACTGCGGGGGACAACCATAGGCGCAAGAGTTTCGTAGCAAGTCAAGAATTCCTTGACAAGAGATTTCGGCACGGCGGTAAGAACGGTAGTGAGGTACTCACTCTCCTGAACAAAGTTCTCACGTCGAACAACATCGTGAAGGGAGCGCACAGACAAGTTACCGCTATAAAGTTAGTATGAGACCTACCAATAAATGGTGAACTTACGTTTGCTTTCTATCAACAGCAACCAAGTTAGTCTTCGCACTTGTGTAATTGGTGTAGGTGGCTCGAACATCCGTATCAAGAGAGAAGGTATCCTAGATGGTTAGATAAGTGAGTAAATTGGAAAATATATAATACCTTCGAGAGCAATGCGACAAGCTCAGGAATGGACTTGTCAAGACGGTACTTGTTTGTGCTCCAAGAAAAGGACTGGATGTAACCTTCAGGAGATTCTAAAAACCATTAGACTTGCTCTATTAAACCGAATTTCCAGTACATACTTCCATTGACCTTCTTGGCAGCCTGAATATGACTAGCATTTCCATCATGGATGGTCTCAATGATTTCGTTCAGCTTGGAGACGACTGCGTGGAACTGTCCGTCCAACTTGGTCAGCTCCTCGGACTGCTGGACCAAGCTGTCCAAGGTGCCAATCTTAAACACAGGAATGTTGAATTGGGTAATTCCAGTAGGCTGAATGCTAAGGTTCTCAGCGTACCAGCCCTCCAACTGAGTTTCAGGATCACCTCCGCTTGGAGCAGCACTGGCAGGCAGCGAGACCAAGTAAAACAAGTTGCCGGAAGACATGATAGATAACTAAAGCTCAATAATGTAGGCAGCAGAACAAAAAGATGTAAGTGACCAGTGGTTCCAAACAAGCAACGAGCGAGGCGAGTAGAGCTTTTGACGTGAATCCCTTTCAATCTCTAGATATTGGTGTCTAGAGGTTGGCTCTAGTGTGTTTGGCGTCTTTGGGACCGCTGCCATGGGTAGGGGTTGCTTTACAAGACACTGTAACTCTGGGTCCTGCGAAGTTTGGGGTGGCTTGCTTGGGATTTCTCCCAACTGTGAAAAATTTCTGACCTTGATCGTATTAGCACTTGCTTGCCAACGGTTCTGGGGAAGATCAAAGAATAGCTGCCGATATAGCATATCAAGGTCGGTGTTTTCTGATTGATATACATCTAGAAGTACTGTTTCAACAATTCTGCATGTTTGTGACTATTTATTTACATTTATGAGAGATGAGCAAGACGTTAGAGGTACGTTCAACACTTTGGTTCAAGTTTCCCAAGGGTTACTAACGCTGGCTCTTAGGAGAGGTTAAAATCGCATTCCAGCGCCTTCGATGGGCTGCTGTCGCTAATTCCAGCAAAGTACTACTACGACGATGAGACGAAGACGCAGTGGAATCGCAAAAAGCAAACAAAAGAGCAGGCTAAAGAAGCCAAGAAGACCAAGTTCAATCCAGAATCACTCTCAACTGCCAGTGAAGTGCACAAAGAGAGAGCAGCAACGGCAAAGCCAGCTCCAATGCCTCCAACTCGAGAAACAGTTCAATTACGAATAGAACAAGAAGAAACCGAATCGGGCGCTGGTGAGTCTAATGAGGAGCCAGAAGATACGACAGATGTAGAGGAAACTATCAGCTTAGTGTATGACGACGAAGGCAATGCTTTAGACCAAGCAGAGGAGCAGGAAAGAGTAATGCGCAAGGAGCGCCGGAAAAACGGGGCACAGAAGAACAAGCCTGATCCTCAGCGAATTCAAGAATTGCGGGCCAAGCTTGCATCGAGGATACAGGAGCTGCGCGAAAAGCGCAAGGCTCCAGGTACATCAGTCCGGGGCGCTCCCTTGAATAGAGAAGCTATCTTGGCTGCGCGGCGAGAGAGGGATAAGATCAAGCATGAAAAGGTCATCTTGAAACGAAAACGTGACGAGGAGCAGGAAGAGTTGCAAGAAGACGCAGAGGATGGAGATACAACACTAGTGAATGGTGCTGAAAACGAGAAGGCTGCAATGGAGTTAAATAATGGGGTTGAAATAGCAGAGTCTGGCGATCAGCAGCAGAAAAAGTCGCTCAAGAAGCAAAAGAAAATGAAGAAAAGGGCAGAGAATGAGCGACATGAAGACTCGTTCAAGGGTCATGGGCGGCAGCTGAAGAAAGACGGAAGCCTTGCATTGAAAAAGAATAAAAACGCCAAAGCTAAAAAGATCAAGAAGCGAGCTGGATTCGAGGGTCGACGGCCTGTGAGTAAAAAGGCTAAGAAGAGTCAGTAATTTTGCATGTAAAACAAAGCTCTTTGAATTTATTTAATCTACATTCTTAGTACACTCTAATCTTGCTGCTGCTTCTTGTACCAGATCTCCTCGGCCCCACGGATGCAAGTAACGTTGGCCTTCATTTTGTTCATGGTCTCAACGTACTCGTCAAACGGGACCGAGTCATACACAATACCACCGCCTGCTTGCAAATAAGCAACGCCGTTCTTCACAACCATGGTTCTCAACGCAATGCAAGTGTCCATCGAGTTCTTGTTATAGCCCCAGTGCCCCACAGCGCCTGCATACACCCCACGCCGCTCGTTCTCAAGGTCCGCAATCAGCTCCATCGCCCGCACCTTGGGCGCTCCCGACACCGTGCCCGCCGGAAAGATGGACCGGAACGCATCAAAGCGCGTCTTGTCCTTGCGCAAGACACCCGAGACCTGCGAGACTAGATGGGTGACATGCGAAAACCGCTCAACGGTGAGTAGCCGGTCGACAGAAGTGGACGTGGGATCACAGACCCGATTGATGTCATTGCGGGCCAGATCCACAAGCATGACGTGCTCGGCTCTGTCTTTTTGCGAGTTCTCAAGTTGATGAGCCAGCATGTTGTCTTCCTCCAAGGTCTTTCCTCGGGGTACAGTGCCTGCAATAGGATGGGTTATTATTCTTCCCTTGTCATACTTGACCAGCAGCTCAGGCGAGGCTCCGACAAGCTGGTAGTCTAGGAAGTCCACGTAAAACAGGTATGGAGAAGGGTTCACTGTCCGCAAGTGGCGGTAGATATTGAATGGATGGAGGGAAGTGGGACGTGCAACACGCTGCGACGGGACTGCTTGAATAATATCGCCCTTCATAATGTGCTCTTTTAGAGTTCTGACGTGGGTCTCATAGCCTTCCTGACCAATGTTAGACGTGAATTCACGGTCTAGGATGATTGGCGGCTGGGTTGGAGTGTACTCAGGCCCATTCTGCAGTGTATCGGCAATAGAACGAACAATGTCAACTCCTTCCAAGTACCGTTTTTCCAAGGAGTCCAGATTCTTATCCTCAGGCAAATGAACATTGTGAATAATTTGGATTTTTTGAAAGACATGATCAAATGCAATCACAGTATCAAAAAGCATGAGCGCCGCCTCAGGCAGATTGATTGGGTCTTTCTGCTTCTCCCGGCGAGTCTTGGGTTCAAAGTACCTCACACAGTCATATCCAATATACCCAATTGCCCCGCCAGAAAGCGCGGGTATCACAGGCAGTTGCACTTGACGGAAGCCAGCCAGTTCCTTCTCTAGTTCGACCAGTGGATCGCAGTCTGGGCCATGGCCATTACCAGTCACAATGAGTTTGCGAGGGCCTGACCCAATAAACGAGTACCTGCCCAGGTTTTCACCACCGATGGTCGACTCAAACAAAAACGAGCCCTTGGCATGGCTTGATGAATCTCCCGGCCGAGCTATTTTCAAATACGCCAGATGAGGCGTAATGTCCAAAGCAGGCAGAAACGCATGAATCGGGTAGAGATTAGGAGCATCCGGCTCCCCCATTTTGGGAGTGTCGAGGAATGACACAATAGTGCTTAATGGAGGCTGTACTTGTGGGACCATTGTTAGGCAATACAATCAAAAAAATAAAATGGCAGCTGAATAGCCAGCCAGACCGGCAGACCGCCCGGTACTTAAGGCATAGCGGAATGCTGAATTATCGACATGGAGCGATTATTCACTACGGATCAGGGCAAGGGTAAGTCCAGATCGCGGGGGCAGACAGACTGTAGTCTTCTGAGTAGGGAGTTGTTGATCCAGGACGGAAATGCGCAGATAACCTGATTAAGGTTCTGAGAATGACTCTGAAATGGCTTTTGATCATCTATCAGTAGCCTCATCGTTCACTATATAAGCAGTGTACAACCTCCCCGTGGTAGCGGGTGGGGTACTCCTTCACGGCAGTCTGTGTGCGAGTGTGTATCAGTATGAAGCCAACTCCATTAGTACAGCTACTAAGGTAAGGCCGTGGCTAGAAGGTTTTAGTCTGATTGCTCTCGATCAAAATTCAGATACTCAAACTCATACAAACAAGCAGGCTCTTTGTGTGTAGTGAATGCACTTATATGCCAATGAAATTCCAACATCTTGCCCATGATTGACAGCCGATCGACAGCACATCACCAGAGGTTCTTGGGCTTGCTCCTTTTGCAATATTGACAGATTTGACAGAAGATTAATTTGTCTCAGCTAAGACCATTTGTCTCGCTAATCCTGTCTCACCCCCATGGTTGCTCTTGGTTATAGCGTTGAAATTAAAATTTTGCGGCCACGACGTAACGGCGCGTTCCTTCCTTGTAGAGCAACGTTTTAAGGTTATCTTAAGCTGTTCCTGGTGCCTGTTCCTTCCTGCCTCTTGTCTCACGCACTCTAAATTGAACTTTCTGTTTGGCTTTTTGGCCCTGCCATGAATTTGTTTTGGGTAAGTTGGCAGGGCAGGGCATTTCTTTGGATTCTTCACCTTTTTTGACCCTCAAGTACTAAACCTGAAACACAGATACCGTTCCTTCATACATATCCCGTATATTGTTTTACTTTATATTAGTTTTTTTATATTTTTTTTTTTTTTTATTTTATTTTTCTTTCCTTCTTTCTCATCCATGAAGCTGGCCTTCTTCCTACTACTACTAGACTCTCTGACTGTCAATATCACTCGTACCCTTCTCTAAATCTCTGTGTGACCTCTTCGTTAGACGCTCGTTTTTTTCGATATTAGGACTTGGTAGTTCAAGGTCTCCTCAAAGCACGCTATCCGATTTACGGCGACTTTTTTTTTCAAACTACCCCTTGCAACCCACCAGGGATTCACACCCGACCCCTCCAGTGTTTACCAGTATTTGAGAAGTGCACTGTTGAGACATTTTCCACCATGTCTAGAGCTAAGCCTGCTTTCAAGCTGTCAAATATACTGAGCGACCCGTTCGCGCTATCGACTCTCTCCATTTGTGCTGTAAGTATTGTACCTTACTAAACTCCTTTGAGCAATTCCTGACACACGCCTGTTCTAGATTGGATGGGTGCTTGCCCTTGTAGGTTCAATATCTTCTTCTCAGAATTTATCCAAGTTCCCCGTGTTTACGTGGTGGGGACTGGCATGCGAGTTTCTCATCATAGTCATGACGGGCTACGTAACAGGCACCAATAATGTCAACCCCTATCGACTGGTAATCTTGGCAGCGTTAGCCACAACAACGGTCTACACAACCAACTCCACAAACAACTTTGTGTACCTTTCGTCACCCTCCACCGCGGCTGCAGCTGCTGGATACATGCTGCTGTCTATTATCAACATTATCTGGATGTTTTACTATGGCACAACGGATGAAGTGCGCTTGCACGCCCTGATTGACTCGTACTCGGGCAAGAAGCCAGTGCCATTCTACTCCCAACCAAGCCAGCCGCTCGACGCCGTTGGGCGACAAAGCAACCCATTCATGAACCAAACTCTGCCCCGCCATGGATCTCTGCGAGCGGGTAGCATTGCCCAGCACCAAGGCAACAACACGTTGCAATCGGGCTACTCCCAGACCTTTATGGCCGCACCATTGGGCGCTTTTGAGAACTCAAGCGACGTGAACAACACCCCCAAGGAGCTCGGCTACATCAAGGGTCATGAGAGCATGGCTGAGACCACCGTGTCGGATGTCCCTGCTACCCCCACGGTCTATCCCTACCGTGCCAGGGCTGTGTACCCGTACAAGGCCAACCCAAGCGACGCGAATGAAATATCATTTGAAAAGGGTGAAATTATGGAGGTCAGTGATATTAGCGGCAAGTGGTGGCAGGCGCGCCGTACAAATGGCCAGGTGGGAATCTGCCCAAGCAACTATGTGGTGCTGGAAAAGGACTCTCCTGGAATTCTGTAATAGAAGCGTCAGTCTCAACACTTGGAAAGCATTTCTTTTGCTGTGCAAAAAAAACAATGTAGCTTTAGTTATTATTTCTTTGCTTATCTTCAAGTGATTTATCCATCATTATTTTATATTTCATGATAGGCTATCATCGTTCAACTTTAACACTATACTTAGACAGAAAAGGTTAGGCCAGAACCAAGCGATAAGTTGCCACCTCAAAGGACCGAACAGTGAGTGGAATCTGGTGAACGCCAGCTCCAGCATCGATGACAGCGACTTCCTCAAGATCGTCCTCCAACAAGTTGGTCTTGAAGGCCTTCTTGATGGGAATCTTACTGGTGATGTGGCCACGAGACTTGCCTCCCAGCGAGTCGTACACACGAATCACGACAGACTGGCCAGTTTCACGGACAGGCAAGTCGCCGCGGGAGACGTCGGCATCGTCCTCAAAACGCTTGATGTTGCTGAGAATCAAGCCAGAGTCACCAGAAAGACCAAAAGTGTGCAAGAACTTATCAGCAGCATCCACAGCCTTGACATCACGAGGAACGTAGAACACTTCAAGAGGATGGTTGAAATTGTAGGCGGCACGCACGGTATTATGGCTAACAGAGCCAGCGTGAGGGTACAGAGCGTAACGGAAGTGGTGGATTCCCATATCAGCATTGGCATCGGGAGCCTTGGGCGCACGAACCAAAGACAAACGCATAACGTTGCCGTGAACGCTGTATCCGTACTTGCAGTCGTTCAACAAGGACACGCCGTAGGTGTAGTCACTGAGATCTGCCCACTTGTGAGCGCACACCTCAAACTTGGCCACATCCCAGGAAGTGTTGTAGTGAGTAGGTCTTCTGACAAGACCAAACTGGGTCTCATAGGAAGCAGTATCATTGAAAACATCAACCGGGAACTCAACCTTGAGGAACTTGCACTCCTCGTGCCAGTCAATCTCGCAGCCAAACTCGAGGAATGACACATCAGGGGTAGATGATCCAGGAGGAGGCTTGATGTAGGCATCGAGAGCAATGCGAGTGGTAATGGTACTTTTCTCACTAATCTTCTGCACAACCTCAAGCTCAGCACGGAGAGGACCGTCGTGCACAATGGTGACAGTGCCAGTCTTCAGGTCGCGTCCGGTATCGAGCGAGTAAAGCTCGGTATCCCAAGCCTGCCAGTTCAAAGGCTGGTCATCAAACATCACAAACTTGTTACCATCTCCAGCCAAAACCTCGCGGTCATTCTCAATGTCATAGAGACTTGTCACAAGTCCGCCCTCAATAGTGGCACGGAGTTTGCTGTTCTCCATAACAAACACACCCTTCTTGACTTCCTTGACACTGACATGAGGAAGAGTTTCAGCCTGCATCAAAGGCTTGGCAACACCAGACTCATCAGCAGTCAGCACAATGAAGCTGTTGTCACCGAAAGATTGAGCCAGGAAGGAGTCCGCATGTTCGTTCTTGACAGAAACAAGCTCGGCACGACCCCAAGGCATAGTATTGACAGCCACTGGCTGATGATCCTTCTCGGCCGCGTAGGTGATACCAATAGTCTTGAGAGCAATTCTAGCCAGCGCCTCAGCGCGCTTGAAGACGTGCTGGTAGATCTCCTTGGCATCCTCGTAAACCATTTCAATAGATGAACCAGGCAGCACATCATGGAACTGATTAAGCAGGACATCCTCCCAAAGATCGTCAATCTCCTTTTTCGGATACTTGTAGGTGGAATTCTTAAGAGAGGCCAAAGTAGCAATGAACTCAAGATCATGCAGAACAATCTCAGAGCGCCTGTTGCCTCTCTTGGTCTCACTCTGAGAAGTGTAGGTGCCACGGTGGAACTCAAAGTAAAGCTCTCCGTTCCAGGTGACGAGATTTTTTCCAAAGTCGCTCTTCTTCTCAATAGCATCGTAAAAATCATCAACGGTGTTACCAAGGTGAAGACGAGGGAGTTCGCCAACAGTGTCTGACAAACCGCGGCATCGACGCAGCTTCTCCATCATTTCAACAGTAGGACCACCGCCACCATCACCGTGGCCAAACAGCAGCATGCCTGTTTGTGTGGTATCCAAGTTCTTGTGGTTCCGCTGCGATCTCGAAACATCACCCAGGTTGGCAAGAGCAGTATAAGTATTGTTAGGAGGCATGTGGCAAATAACCTGAGATCCGTCCAAAGCCACCCAGTTGAAGGTAGTGTTGGGGAAGTTGTTGATGTTGTTCCAAGACAGCTTCTGAGTCAAGAAGCGATCCATGCCAGCACCACGACAGAGCTGAGGGATCTGACAACTATAACCAAAGGTATCAGGCAGCCAGAAAGTTCTAGAGCGCTTACCAAAGTGGTGCTCGAAAAAGCGCTGACCGGCCAAGAACTGACGAACAATGGCTTCACCAGTTGGCATGTTGGTGTCGTTCTCAACCCAGGAGCCACCAATGGGGATAAAAGAGCCCTTTTTGACGGCCTCCTTAACCTTTTCAAACAGGTCAGGGTAGTCTTCCAGCAGCCACTTGTACTGCTGGGCCTGTGAAGTGACGAATTTGTACTCGGGGTACTTGTTGATTAGGTCTAGCTGAGTGGACCACGAACGGGCAATCTTGCGTCGGGTTTCAGCGTAAGGCCAAAGCCAAGCAGTGTCAATATGGCAGTTTCCAAGCCCCTCAACGAAAGAGGGTAGTTTGGAGTCATAGACTGTGTGCGAGTCAATGTTCTCTCCCAAGTACTCCTTTGCAATCTTTCGGGCCTCAGCAATGGTTTCGTCTGCGTTGCTAGGATCAAAGACATTCATAATACGGTTGGCAACTTCACGAGCCTTGTGCTTTTGCCATGAGTCCTGAGGAAACTCGCGAGCTGCGTCGCCAATGACCCAGAAGTCCATGTGGAGGGCACGCGCCTCCAGATTGGGCCATACCAAGTCAGCGGAGACCAGCTCAAACCAGCGGTTCTCATCTGGAGGCTGAATGTTGTTATTAGGGTCGGCATTGCCAAACATGCCGTTGCAACTGGTTTCGACATAGAAAATGTGCCATTCGCCATCTCTCCAAGCAGTGGGGATGTCCCACTCACGGCGCTCCTCTCCACTGAGGCCCACGAGGGCCTCACCGTCTTCTGTAAAAATCAAGCCTTCGTTGCCGCAGTCCCAGCGAAAAACAATGGCCTCGGCGTCCTTCCACTCAAGAGGAACCTTGACCTCAATTTTAAACCAGTGGGTGCTCCACGAGGGACCAAATGACTCGCCCTTTTCCGTAGCGCGCCACTTTGCAGCGGCAATTGCCTCCTTGAACAGAGGGCGTTTGAGATTGGGAACAGAGTAGACCTGGAGCTTGACGTTCTCAGAAGTGCCCAGAGAATGACGATCGTAAAAGTGGGGGAGGTTGATTTTCTCGTACTCCCCTGTGTTGGTGAAAAGTCGCAGGCGGTTCTCGTAGATGCTCTGGACCTTCTTGCCAACAGGATGCTCGCTGAGCAAGGGGTAAGCGTTGCGTTTCATTTTAGGTTGAGTATAGTAAATGGAGGTGGAGAGAGGAGGAGGAGAGAAGGTGGAGTGTGATTTATGTGGAGCAATAATCGAGGGTACGTGTAAATCGTAATGGGACAAAAGCACCAAGGACGTGAGACAAAAAGCCCAAGAAGTGAAATTGGCAGTGGAAGTTGAGGGAGTAAAGTCTTCGAGTTGAAAAAAGGAGACTAAGCACGGAAGATGCTTCTGTCACTTGGAGGTCTTATGAACTTGTTGGCAGCAGAACTGCTCATCTCCCATGGCATTACCCCAGAACTTCAACACATATATGGTCCATCCAAGTGCCGTTTAAAATCCAAGTCTCAAGTCTCAAGCTCTAAGTCCTAAATATAGCAATCCTTCTCTGGCATCACAAATACTGTGAAATTTCAGAACTAAAAAGCTGAAAAATCGCAGCCATAAACGTCCTTCCCTCTTTCAGACCACCATCGATTTATGAAGCCACGATCCTGTTGCACCAGCATATAGCTATGAAACTACCCCGGTTAAGCTTGTGGTAGAGTTTTTTTCGTTTTGGGTTAGTAGCGTTGATTCCATATGATTTTTCCGTAATCGATGCATGAAAATAGGCGCATTCGTAGGCTGCTTGACGGCAAGAGACCAAACCTACTCCACCCTCGTTGTATCGATCATTAATCAGTTACGGGGACAAGCGATTGAGATTGAACACTAATTTGAATTCGGGAAATCACAATAAGGCGGAGGGCGGTCTGGTTGCCTTGTTCTGTGCAGCTTTGTCCTAATTTTCACGACAGTGGCTAGTGGTGACTAAACAGAGTTAGAGCATAGGAAACCCTCCGGATGACCTGAAATTATGACACTTTCCTTTCAATGTCCGTATAAATACCTCCGGACTTTTCCACGTTTGAAATTTTCTTTCCTCCATATTAACTCTGGCACAATGGATCAAAATCGCTGGTTTACTTCTCCAGATAAAGGCAAAAATCCGCGGGGTGTCCCCGTCTTTCGATCTGAAAGTGGTATTAGTACACCTCTTGTTCTCCCTGATGTTTACACTGAACCTCCTCATCGTTTCCCAGGCCTGGATACTGCTCAATCGTCCACTGGTGTTATTTGGACTACGGAGCGTGCTGCAGAAAAGGGATTTACATATGAAGATCCTACCTGGGCTAACCTCGGCCAGGGAGCCCCCGAAGTTGGCGAAATTGAAGGCTGCCCATCGAAACCAGATGTAATTAATGTCAATGTGCATACGCGAGAGTATGCTCCCACCGCTGGTGTCACAGAACTGAGAGAAGCTGTCGCCAATCTGTACAACGACAATTATAGGCAGGGAAAGGCCAGCAAGTACACGTATGAAAATGTGTGCATTGTTCCTGGTGGGCGTGCTGGTCTCATTCGAATTGCCTCCATTCTGAGAGATTGCTATCTTTCATTCTTTTTCCCAGACTACACTGCGTACTCAGAGATGCTTGCATTGTTTAAAAACTTTGCACCCATTCCCGTACCTCTTGATGACTCTGACAATTACCAAGTCCATTTAGATATTATTGAACGTGAATTGCACCGTGGTGTCACTGCTTTATTGACCTCTAACCCCAGAAACCCCACAGGTCAGTCTCTCCGCGGTAAAGATCTGAAGCGATTGCAAGACATGTGCCGTGAGCGATGCTTGCTCATTATGGACGAATTCTACGCACGTTACAATTACTTAGACAATTGTGATGGATCAAGTGTTTCTTCTGCGCAGAA
The DNA here is from genome assembly GCA_030556585.1 of Geotrichum carabidarum. Lineage (NCBI taxonomy): Eukaryota > Fungi > Ascomycota > Dipodascomycetes > Dipodascales > Dipodascaceae > Geotrichum > Geotrichum carabidarum. Next base: position 32,886 of record JAKTUH010000118.1, read on the forward strand.
TGTGCATGATGTGAACAAAGACCCTGTTCTCATTCTAGATGGTCTCACGAAGGCTTTTAGACTCCCTGGCTGGCGTATTTGCTGGATTTTGGGGCCTAAGCAGTACATTCAGGCTCTGGGATCTGCTGGTTCGTATCTTGATGGTGGATCGAACGTACCTTTCCAACAAGCGGCTATTCCTCTTTTGGAGCCTGGTCGTGTGCTGATTGAAATGAAGGCTTTGCAAACACATTTCATGGCTAAACGGGACTATTGTATTGCGCGGCTGGAGGCTATTGGCATCAAGTTTAAGAAGGTCCCCGATTCTACATTTTACCTGTGGCTGGATCTGTCTACGCTGCCTGGTAAAATCAAGACTGCTCTTGGCTTTTTCCAAGAGTGTTTGAAGGAAAAAGTCATTGTTGTGCCGGGCATCTTTTTCGACTTGAACCCCTTGGCTCGTCGTGAGTTGCACGACTCCCCCATGTTCCACTTCGTGCGACTGTCGTACGGTCCTGACATGGCCAATTTAAAGTTGGGTCTGGATGGTATCCAGCGCGTGGTTGAGCGTTACAGAGTCTCATACCAGGCGTCTAAGGCCATTTTACCCCATCGTTAATAAATCGTACAAAAGTTTATCATGTTTGAAATTAAAAACTTAAAAGAAACTTTATGCAACCATATCCTTGAGCCCCAGGTCTTCATTTTGTTCATCTGTTCGCTCATAGTCTACAACTTCCATATTCGGATCGGGGTCTGGGGCGTAGACGTTTTGAATGTACGAGCCTGCCAGCGGGTCCTCCATTACCACAGTAAACTCCATAGCACCGTCTATGGCTTGTTGCAAACGAGCCAAAAATGCGGTCCATCGATCTCTAGTGGCCTCGTCCATCGAGTCGCTGGTGCTAGAAAACACTTTGGTGTCTAGTTCTTCGTAAACCTGGCAAAGCAGGCCCTCAATGGTTGTGAATCGACCGCCCAGAGTACCTGGATTAAGGTCAAGATTAAGCTCAGGAATAGTGAGTCCACATGTCTCGGACTTGAGAATATCTCGGGCCAGGTCGTCAGAATCAGTGACCTTGAGAGTAACTCGGCAGCCCATGTCGGGGATGGCACCGCCAGTCTTGACCTCGTTGGACTTGTATCCACAGTGCTCGCATACGGTGCTCATAATAATAACGTCTTTGAAATGTGGAATGTTGACAACCTTCATGTGCGTCGGGCAGTTTTCGTAGCAGACGGGGCATGTGGCGTTAAAGGTCTGGACCTCGTTGTTCAGGTTCTCGATCTCAGCAGCGTCAGCCACAACACTTGCAAGTCCCTCATTACGGGCAGTGGCAGGCTCGCCCTCAAGTGGAGGTGCGCTAATTCCAAGGTCGATGTTCTGCTGTCGTGATCGAAAGTACTCAATGTGCGACCATTTGTGAGCAGCCTCGTCAGGAACAAACTCGACATATGAGTTTCCAGATGGATCGTCCACTACCATAGTCAGCGGCAGCAGCTCGCCAGAGATGGCTTTGTTCAGCTTTTCGACAATGACCTCGATCTTTGTGAATGTGTCCTGGTCCATGACTTTGCGCACAGGCTGATCCGAGTCCAGATCATCTCTGATCTGGGTCAACAGGCCCTCAACGTTTGTAAGCTGACCCCTCTTGGCTGGAATCTCAATATCGAGCTCTGCAAACTTGCATGTGCACCAATCCGACTTTATAACCTGCCTATTCAAATCCTTCTGCTCCTCAATCTTGAGGGTGTACTTGCTTGCCTTTTCCTGGATCATGCCTGCACTTTGGATCTCGGAGTTTTTAAAGCCGCACTCAGCACAGCTGAATGACATGATAATGACCTCCTTGAAGAAGGGGATCTTGGTGAGTAGCATGCGGGTTGTGCCGGTCTCTTCACAGTTCATGCACATGCTCTCAATCTCTTGGACGGGGTGGCCCTCTGCATCAGCGGCACTAGTCATAGTGATACCCTCCCCAGTCGCACCAAGCGCAGGGTTTGGCCGCATTTCTTGGTCGTCGATGATCTGGGCTGAGTCGCCAATAGAGGAAAACTCACTTTGAAAAGAAGGCATTTTAGAAATAAAAATTCAATAACTTTGAAGAGATCAGAGAAAAATACAGATCAAGATCAAGAACTTTAAATTTCATTTCTAATATATTTCCTTGAAATTTCTTCCCAACTGAGTCAGCCGTGTGTCATTGAGGACAGGGTAACCGGGTGCTTGTTCGGTGCAGAGTCACGATGATCGGGGATTGACAGAGACTTTGGCCGGGCCGCGAGTTGTTCGACCCACGATACAAGAAGTGGTGGGTTTTGAGTTGTACGGCCGTGATCAGAGTAGTAATAGTTTACTGATGCTAGATTTCGCGATACGACTTCGCCTGCACAATATTTTCGTGTCGACACTAGTTTTCTTCTTACCACTTCTCTGTTGAGGAATTCGTATTCCTTTCCTACAGACTCAAGAGTCTTTTTCTTCGTCTTTACAAACATACTCAATATCTGACGTTCCATCAATGGATAACTCGGAGCCCGCAGAGCAGCCGTTCTACGTCAACGCGAAGCAGTACCACCGCATTCTAAAACGCCGCATTGCGCGTGCCAAGCTGGAGGAGTCTCTTAAGGTCGCCCGAGGCCGCCGCCCGTACTTACACGAGTCTCGGCACAAGCACGCGATGCGCCGGCCCAGAGGTCAGGGTGGCAGATTTCTGACAGCAGCGGAAATCGCTGAACTGGACCGCAAAAAGGCAGAGGACGAGGATGATGAAGAAGGGGTTGCCTCCAGTGGTGCCCGCGAGGATGGCGAGCAGCAATTGCAAAAGAGTGCTCGGCATCGGCAAGAAGAAACGCCCCCAGATGGTGAAACAGACGTGGAGGGGCATTTCCTGGACACATCATCAGGCTCACAGCAGCTGGTCCCAAGCTGACAGTGGCCGCAACCATGAGAAACACGCGTACATGTTTTCAGTTTTCAGTTTTCAGTTTTATGACCGTCTCTATAATGGAATAATAGCCTATGATGAGTTTTTTAGTTTTTTATTTCATGTTTTATTTGTTTAGTGTCTCTGGTTTGTTAATCAAAATTTACAGAGTTTTCTATAGAGCAATAATGTATGGTGCTAAACTACAAAGCTGCTTCTTTTCCCTCCCCCCTCGTACTCCCACGTTCTTGCCACCATGATTGAAGCAGAGCGCCACACATACAAAGTGTCCAACCAGGACTTTACCGTTGACCGGCGATTCCAGGTCACGAAAGAGATGGGCCATGGGGCGTACGGAGTGGTCTGTGCTGCTAAATACACCGGTGCTGCGGACGGGCCTGGCGTGGCCATTAAGAAGGTGACCAACATCTTCTCCAAGAAGATTCTGTGTAAGCGAGCCCTTCGCGAGCTCAAACTGCTGAAGCACTTTCGAGGTCACAAGAACATTACCTGCTTGTATGACATGGACATTGTTAACACGGATAACTTCAATGAGGTGTATCTATACGAGGAGCTGCTGGAGTGTGATATGCACCAAATCATTCGCTCTGGCCAGCCACTGACTGACGCTCACTACCAGAGCTTTATTTATCAGATTCTGACTGGATTGAAGTACATTCATAGCGCCAACGTGCTGCATCGCGACCTCAAGCCCGGCAATTTGCTGGTCAATGCGGATTGCGAACTGAAAATCTGCGACTTTGGTCTCGCCAGAGGATTCTCGGAGGATCCTGCCCGCGATGCCGGTTTTCTCACGGAGTACGTCGCCACGCGTTGGTACCGTGCTCCTGAAATTATGCTGAGTTTCCGCAGTTACACCAAGGCCATTGACGTGTGGTCCGTGGGCTGTATCTTTGCCGAGTTGCTGGGCAGTAAGCCATTCTTCAAAGGCCATGACTATGTCAACCAGCTCTACCGGATTCTCAACTTTGTCGGCACTCCCTCAGAAGAGACTCTTCGGCGCATTGGCTCGCAACGTGCTCAGGAGTACGTCCGCTCGCTGCCCTTCATGCCAAAGGTCCCCTTTGTCCGGGCTTTTCCCAATGCCAACCCTCTGGCCTTGGATCTGCTCGAAAAGATGCTCATCTTTGATCCCGCCGACCGAATCACTGTGGATGAGGCATTGGATCACCCTTACCTCCGTATCTGGCACGATCCAGCTGAGGAGCCAGTGTGCCCTACTGAGTTTGATTTCTCGTTCGAGGAGACCGACGATATGGGCGACATGCGAAAGATGATCATTGACGAGGTCGCCCAGTTTAGGAACTTGGTGCGTCAGCCTCCACGCGACCCCGAGCAGGAGGCCCGAGAAAAGGAGAGAGAGGAGCAGCTGCGGCAGCAGCAGCAGCAATTGTTGGAAGAGAAGCAGCGCCAGCAGCAGCTGCTAGAGCAGCAACGGGGCCCGCCCACGCAGCTCACTCGGCGCGAGTCGCTAGCTATTCCCGACAAGCAGTACCGGGATAAGGACAAACCTCCTCAGCCGCGTGAGAACGTGAGTGCCGGGGACAGTCAGATGGAGGGATTGGAGGCAGAATTGGAGTTTGGGCTGGACGGGCGCCATCTGTAGTCTCTGCAGAGTGTGTTTTTGCTGCAGCCAGAGGAAGATTGAGAGAGCGCTGGTTGATTTTTTTTATTATTGTATCTGACCTGTACTGGAGTAGAAATAATTAGCATGATAAGGATCATCACCGTCATCGATCAACCTCATCTTCATTATCACCAACGTTATTTAGGGCCAGTCAGGGCCAGGGACCTTGTGGTAAGACCTGCCGAGGTAACGGCCAGCCAAGTTGTGTTGGCAGCAGGGCTCGGTCAGGTTAGGCGAGTATAGCCGAACAACTGCTTGGGGCGTGCGCCAACAATATATAAACGACCGCTCCCAACCCTTATATGAGCCAAAAATGCGGCTTCTTGAACTAGGTTTTCTACGTTGATTTTGTCTCATTTTTTCTTTTTATTTTGGTCTTTTTTGCCCCTCATCCCAACACCAACAAAACCGCGTAGATTTTGGCACGTTGAGCCGTATTTTTCAGAACACACTAAATGCTAGGTCGTGTTGAGTTCTGCGCTGGCAGACTGTAAAATACCAGCTATAGTCTGAGCGACCCTTTCCCAACATATCGGTTATTCTTATACAGCTGTGAAATATCACTGCCCCTCATTGGGGGCGCACAAAGTTAGGTGGGTCTTCCGTTTTGGTACACTGGTGCAATATCAGTATAAACTTTGCTGGATCATCCTGCCACAATGGTCAAAGTACTTAAGGGCAAGCTTTTGGCCAGGTTTCAGTCTTTTTCAAATCCCATCCCTTCCTCTTTTATCTCCCCGTAAAGGTCACTGTATTCACTCAAATATGTCAGCCAAGTCAATCCATGAAGCAGACGGCAAGGCCCTGCTGTCGTACTTCCTGCCCAAGTCCCCTGTATGGACCAAGAAGGCGCCTGCCACCTCGTTCCAGGCCTCGACCCCCAAGCTCGCCTCCTTGACATTCGAATCGACCGAATCAATCGACGCCGTCATTGCCCAGGCCGAGAAGACCTACCCTTGGCTGTTGACCCCTGGCGCCAAATTCGTGGCCAAGCCCGATCAGCTCATCAAGCGCCGAGGTAAGTCCGGCCTGTTGGCCCTCAACAAATCCTGGACCGACGCAAAGGCCTGGATCAGCGAGAGAGCAGCTAAGGCTGTTGTTGTCGAGGGTATCGAGGGTGTGCTGCGCACCTTCCTCGTCGAGCCCTTCGTGCCCCACGAGCAAAAGCATGAGTACTACATCAACATCCACTCAGTTCGTGAGGGTGACTGGATTCTGTTCTACCACGAGGGTGGTGTTGACGTCGGTGATGTTGACTCCAAGGCCTCCAAGATCCTGATCCCTGTCGACATTGAGAACGAGTACCCATCCGATGAGGAACTTATCTCTACCCTGCTCAGTCAGGCTCCTAAATCCCAGCATCAGACTCTCCTGGACTTTGTCAACAGACTTTACGCCGTCTACGTCCAGCTGCAATTCACCTACCTCGAGATCAACCCCTTGGTTGTCATCCCCACTGAGAAGGGTGTTGAAGTCCACTACCTTGATCTTGCCGGCAAGCTCGACCAGACCGCCGAGTTCGAGTGTGGTCCTCAATGGGCTGTTGCCAGATCCCCTGCTGCTCTTGGCCAAGTTGTCAGTGGCACTTCCCAGAAGGTCAACATTGACGCCGGTCCCCCCATGGTCTTCCCTGCTCCCTTTGGACGTGAACTGTCCAAGGAGGAGGCTTACATTGCTGAGCTTGACTCCAAGACCGGTGCCTCCCTCAAGCTCACCGTCCTCAACGCCAAGGGCCGCATCTGGACTCTGGTGGCTGGTGGTGGTGCCTCCGTTGTCTACGCTGATGCCATTGCCTCTGCCGGTTTCGCCGATGAGCTTGCCAACTACGGTGAATACTCTGGTGCTCCTAACGAGGTTCAGACCTACGAATACGCAAAGACTGTGCTTGATCTGATGACTCGTGGCGAGCCTCACAAGGAGGGCAAGGTGCTGTTTATCGGTGGTGGTATTGCCAACTTCACCCAGGTAGGCTCCACCTTCAAGGGAATTATTCGCGCTTTCCGCGACTACAAGACTCAGCTCCACCGACACGGTGTCAAGATGTACGTGCGTCGTGGTGGCCCCAACTGGCAAGAAGGTCTGCGCTTGATCAAGAATGCAGGTGAGGAGCTGGATCTCCCCATGGAAATCTTTGGTCCCGACATGCATGTGTCAGGAATCGTGCCTCTTGCTCTCCTCGGTAAGAGACCCAAGAACATCATCCCCTTTGGTGCTCCTTCTGGAACCACCCCCTCGACCCCTCTAGGCTTATAACAAAAATGAATTTAAAAGACGTCGTGTTATAGAAAGTATTTATAAGGAGTAGTATTTTTTTTTTCTGCTGCTAACTAATTGATTAATGTAATGTGTTGGAACCCTTTTCTGGTGTATTTTTCTCACATGGAATGGAATTCAGTCGCTTGTTATCTGAAACGATACGTACGCGTAAGATACTCATCAACTTAACCACTCTCGCGCTTTCCTTTCAAGGAGGTCGGACCAGGAGCTTTGAGCTCCAACAAGGATGATATGCGGGTCCACTCAAGGATCGATTCCAGGACTGCGCGTACTCGCATATGGTTGAAATCAGCTGAGTAAGCGTCGTTGTCGATTGAGCGAAGACGGCCAATTGTTAACTGGTTTGAAAGTACACCTGAAAGCTCAATATGCATGAACCTCAGTCTGCGGGTCATTACATATTCCTGAACTTGGGGCTCCAAATCAAATTTGTAGGTAGACCATGGATTACTTCGTCAAGTCTTGTAGTCGCTGTTGAATGCTAAGACGCTGCTCAACTTCAAACGGGTGATTATCTAATCGCATTTTTGTATACATAGTGGCTTATGGTAGGTAAACCTCCACCATAGTTTCACCCTGTAATTGAGAGTCACAAGCTTCATAACAGTTCAAAGTACCTCTACCACGGTCAAACACTTGCATTTTATATACGCGTTTTTTTCCAATTAACGCGAATTCTTCATGTGTGCGCGATATTATGGTCAAATCGGCCCAGAATATCATGATATCACCGGCAAGGAATTTCCAACATCCCACCTCAGCAGAACCGCCACTCCCGCCCAAATCAAGCGCAACTGGCCGAAGAAGTCCTTTATCTGAATTATGGCAGCCAAAGCTCGAGAAGGCTCGGATTGGTCCGGAATTCCAACCGAGCTTCAACGTGGGCGGAAACAGAGTTGCTTCAGAGATCGGGACCCTAGACGTGCGTGAGCATGCTCCCCAGGCTCAACTGAGAACTGGAAATACTCCTAATCAAAGGGATTTAAAGGGAAGAATTCCGGAACAGCTTCAAGTAATGAAAGGTATGCATTGAGCTTGGGCGTGCTCAAGAATTTGTGCTAACTGTTCAGATCAACCTGGCGGCAATTCGAGGAAGAGAAGACCAAGGCACTCAAATCGATTTAAGACAGTACAGGAAACCCAGAAATTGTTAGTGAATAGCGCAGAACTAGGTCCGAATGCAGTTGCTGAGCCAAAACCGGTCCCTTCGACATCATCTAAAACAAAGAAGCTGAAAGAGAAAACACCTCAATCGAAATCGATCCGGCTGAAGGACCAAGATCGGTCAAACAAGAGTATGTTGTTCAAATCCATTTGTCCTTCAAGACTGACAGCTTTAGATCAACCAAATTCGAAAAACTCTAGTTCAAAGTCAACTCCAGGGCCGAGACTAAGCCCAACTACGGAAGGTTTAAGACCTACGATTTTGCCAGCGATCAAATTGAAACTACGGAATATTCTTAAAGACAGTGGAGAAGACGGTTCAAGCGTTCCAATCATGATATCATCTAGCTCCAGCGACGAAGCCGGAGAATCAGCTCCCAAACCTCTCGCATCTAAGAATAAATTGCCACAAGACGCTACGTCTGTCTTTCAACTCAGACAACCACCAATAACCCATTTGGCAACTTCTCCAAGAACCAGCTCAGATCTGAAGCTCACTACAATCCACCCACCCATTGCATTTCCGGACCACGAACCGCCCATCAACTCACCCCAGCTAACCGTCTCCCTCGACACTGAACTCAACTCTGACCCGTCATCAATCGACTCTCACATTGAATTTCCGATGTACCCACATGATACACCTGCAGCTGCTCAGCTGAGCAGGGAGTTTGCCAACATGGAACGCGAAATTAGAGCCGCCAACTTAATCTCGGACCGCCTCCTCACTGCCTTTGGAAGTATACCTGGCCTGAATCCTAGATTAGCAGCGCACTCTGTGTTTAGTTCAGATGTACCCGCGTCTCTATCTCCGCCACCGCAGCATGTCTTGCCACTTTCGCCTTTACCAGAGTTTGAGCATAGCGCAGTCATGCCGACGGAGGAGGACATATTAGGCATTGAGCAGGAACAGTTGATGGGGTCTTTTGACAGGGCATTTTATGAGTCTTGGGTAGCTAATAGTGACTTGCCTTCTTTGCTGGGTTTAACAGCTGCAGGTAACCGCGATTCTCTTAGTACTGATTTTCTGAGTTTAGGACCGTTGTTCAGCGAAACGAAAATCAATGCACTAGGTGAAGGGGAGACCCAAAATGATACTGGGAGGTCTGAATTTGGTCATTCAGCGAGCAAGGATGGCTCTGAGAGAGAAAAAGTTTCTATGAAGTCCAAGGATTCGAATACTAGCGGAGTTGATCCTGAGGTTATCTTATCACCGATCCACGAAGTTGGACCTCAAGGTATGTCTGTTGAGACCTCTTCAACTCAAAAGCCGAAGGATTTTATTGGTCTTGGTAAACAACCTGCTTCTGAGGGTGCTTCCCAAAATCCAAATCCAGTCATCTACCATGCATTGAGTCATGCAAAAGAACATGAAGAACCAGGTCCAGGTACAGGTACAGGTACAAAGGCAGTTATCTCTACTCTCGAAGAGCCCAGCTTTATTGTTGAACCTTTGTATCTATGCTCACTTCAGCTTGAGCCTCTTACTTCTCCTCCACCTTTGCGTCTGAGCACCCTTCAATTTGTGGATCCTCCTGCACCCCCTCCAGCTTCATCTGAAATTAAAACAGGCGGGACCCAACAGCAGTCGCCAAGCAACAGGCGGCGCAATAAAAAGGTGTCTGTATTTCTGACAGAGCCGCGCAAAAGCATACCTGAACCGCCTGTGACATCAAATGGACGGCCGTTGGACCGGGAATGGGCACCAGTTTTACATCGCCCAGACCAATTCAGACAGCATCAAGAACAAGTTAAAAGACCTATTTCTAGACCTCAAGGCAGCAGAGCTCCAAGGAGTTTTATCTCACAACACAAGCAAATTGTGAGAGACTTTGAGCGTGTTAGAGATTCTTCTACTTCACAGCATGCCGTTTCTCTACCGCGCCCTCCCAGGATTGGAAGGCCGCCCATGGCTCGCCCACCTCAAAGCGGTCAATGGTTTTCAAACAAACCGATTGGCCGGTTGAAGGCTAAGAAATATGAAGATAAACCACATTTTGCTTTTATTTCAATTCCTTCTAGTTTGGCTCAACCTCGTCGCTTTCATTCAGAATCACCACCACCGCCATCTCCCTCAGAATCACCACCTCCTCCTCCTCCCTCAGAATCACCACCGCCTCCACCTCCATCTGAGTCACCACCACCTCTACCTCCATCTGAGTCACCACCACCTCCACCTCCATCTGAGTCACCACCACCTCCACCTGCTTCCGAGTCTCCTCCTCCTATTTCATTTCTTCCGCCTACGTCTTTATCCTCGTCATCACCTCCACCCCCGCCAGTTTCCTTTCCAAAAGATATCAAATCCTTGGGAATCAACGCCGCAAAGACTGGTGGGAATCAGTTTGTCATTAAGCTACCCCCTACTACTGTCAATCTAGAAGTACCTTCAATACTTTCTTGTAAAGAATCCAGAGCTCCAGCGCGTAACCTGAAACTGGCAACTGCACCTGAATTTTTTGAGTATGACTCGATTGATTTTTCAGACAGGGTTTTCAAGCAAGAGCCCTCGCCAATTCGACGCTCGATAAAATTGTCTCCCCAAACGCCTCCTCAGACATCTCTTTCACGTATTGCATTGATTCGTTCACCCAAGCAGCAAGAAGTTGGTATAGAGCCTTTGAAGCTTCACTCTGTTGAATCCATACAGCTTCAACCTTCACTACCAATTGCAGTTTACCAGCCCACTGAACAGAAACTTCCGTCTTTCAATGCTCCTCCTACAAGTCCTCCACCAGAAAAGCGATGGTTTCCTAATAATTTTGAGGCTGAGTATGAGGATTTTCACAAGCCTGATGCCAAAGTCAAAACGGCGGTAGATCGACCTGTCTTTTCACCCATCATTGCCCAGCTGGTCATGTTCCAAAGTCAATTTGAGCCGCTGTTTAGAAAGAAAAGCACTGTTCTTGGTCCGAATGGTATCAATAACGGAATTCCGTTGCTGAGCCCGCAAGAAATCGAAACCGAAATCAGCGGGCCAAAGTTGGGTCCTCGCTTGAGAAAAATTTTGGTGCGAATTCTTACCCTTGCTCTAGGCTTGGAACCAGAAGATGTTGGATCAGCAGTATTGTCAGAGTTGGCCCAAGAGAAGCAACTCCTTTCTGTCTTTGTATCAAGTATCTTGACTTCTAGGGATAGGTTACACCACTGGCCGAAACCAGTACATGGGGATGGAACGAAAGATACATTTAATGACGTTTCTGTCTCCGATCGCATCTCAATGGTAGGAATTATCCTTTCCTATGCTCTGCAAAACTCAACAGCAGTCAAGAACCATATCCAAGTATTACAGGAGCGGGGCAGCTATTCTCGGACGGGCTATTTAGAGAAATTTGGAGACATGCCTTTGGACGATGCTTCATCTGGTTTTCTTCAACCGCTTGGCCGTGACCCGAATGGCCGGACTTACTGGCTGATCCGAAATAGAAGGACCCCTGGCGAATCACGAGGTTTCCGTATTTTCTTTCAGTGGAACACTTATGAGCATCTTGTCTACTGGCATCCAATTGCGTCGACAAATGAAGAAGTCAAAGCACTGGAAGCGAGTCTCAAGTTTCAATTTGGCTCTGCTAGTAAATCGGTTACTCAACTTCGAGCAAAGCTACTAGAGGTCATAAAGGCAGAGGCGGAGCCAGTATCGAACCCCTCCCCTGTGCAGAAAGCTCAGCCCATGATGCCTGCTGAGACGCCTGATTTTGAAATGATCCTCCCCACGCATCTTTCACCCGAGCAAATATCTTTTTCATCTGATGATATCCAGGATCCTATCCAGGCATCCAAGGATGGTTTAGCAGAATTTCTGGGCCAAGTGAAATCGGATGGGACAGAGACAAATGACATTGATGTGGATACTGCAACATATGAAGTGCCTCAAGACTCCAACCAATTACGCGAGCATAGTCACGGTCAGACATCTAAACATGGAAATTCCTATCCAAAGAAATCTAATGGTCGGAATAATGAACCAAACAATAGCAGAAAGCGCGAGCTTCAACGGCATAACCTTCCACTTCAAAATGGACAGGGAGGTTCTGACTCTGACTCTGATAAAGTTGGGCGTTACAGCGAATCTGAGGTCGCTGCTTCAAGCACTGATTCTAGTGAAGCAAGTGAGGAGAGCGGGCCGCTGATTGTAGTACACGGTGACCTTAAGATGAGCGACCCAAAGAAAGCGCCCACTGGGCGACTTGAGAAGTTGAGGCAGGCAGATAAGCCCTCTGTCCAGTCCGTACAGTACGATCTTGAGTCTATTCCTATTATCGAGATCAGCAGTTCGAGCGAAGATGAGCAGTACAGCAGTTCCGAGGCAGAGGCGTCAGCGCCAACTCGGCGGAAACGAGAAAAGGCACTAAGCAGGCTGACCGAGAAGAAACTGCTGGCGGATGAACGAAGGTTTATTAACCAGCAGATGGCCAATGGTGAAATGGATATTGACGAAAATGATAACACGCCGATTCGCAATGCAATCAAGATGAAGCCAATTGATGAGAAAAAGAAGGAGAGACTGCTACGAAAAGAGCGCAATGATTTACTGACTAAGGAGGAAGTGAGCTCTAAAGCTACACCAGTGACGAGGAAAGAGAGTGACAAGGCCATCACATTTGAGAAAAAAGGGAACCAGCCAAAGTCGTCTCGGGAAAAGCCAAAGAAACAGGGTTCCCTTGATAGAACGTTGAATCCACTACCTTTATCAAAAACTGGGAAGTCCAACGCAGCCAAGCCTATGGAGAAAAGCCCGAGTTCAAAATCATCATCAAAATTAAGTACGGCCAAAGAGGCCAAGCCGTTTGAGAAAATGCTAAGCGGAAAGGCTCTGCCATCGAAACCTCACAAGTTTATTGAAGTTAAGGTCACTGAGACAGCACCGAAACCAAGGTCTGTTTCAAGGCCCAAGTCTTCCAAGGCAAGTACCAAGAAATCGTTATTAATGGCAGCGCAAATTCCACTAGGCCTACCCCCGCTGAATCACGAGCGAGCTGCACCTCTGAGTGCTGCCACTGCAGCTGAGCGGCGCGCCAAATTGGAGAGTTTGCGAGTTGAAGCCAGGCTGGCTGAAGTTGAAGAACGCAAAAGGATTAAGAGAAATGAAAGGGCTGCGTTGATGCCGGTTGAGATCTCGTCGGATGAGGATGAGGATATGGATGGAGAGTACGATGACTTGTTCTACGAGGCTGGAGAAGGGCCCAACTTTGAGCTTGAGCCTGAATCTGAAATTGACCCCGCAGTCAAAGTGGAGCAAGCTGAAGAGGTAAGTGAATCGGATGGGTCAAGTGTCATAACCGAGCTAGGAACTGACACGCGTAAGTCTGAGCATATCCCGGGGGATAACGGTGATCCTGAGGTTAACGTTAAGCAAGAGCGGGAGACGTCTGAGATATACGAAGACGCTCGTTCCAATGCAAGCACTGGTGGAAGGTCCCCCACGCCTGGCGCGAGAGTCGTTTTGAGCGAATTGAAGGTGCCAGAAGAGTCAAAGAGCAAAGTTTTTGGGAGCACCACCAAAGAGGACGACGATACTCTTAACCACGACGCACATGACGGGCTATTTGTTTCCACTGACGAAGAAGGTTTCTCGTCGATGTCAGAAGCAGATCCTGGGATCACCAGCCTCGCCAAGTCTAAGCTGCTCGAATCAGGCGGAAGTAACGCAATGGCGTCGCCGTGGACGTCTACGAGGGTTGAATATACCCAACGAGCACCGATCTTGCCGCTGCCACCGCTGGTACCGGATGAGGACTTGGTAGTGCTGAGCGGCGAGAGCGATGCTGAGAAAGACGCTGCTAAGAATCGAACAAAGAAGAAGGACAAGATCAAGAAAGCGCGGCGAGAAAAGAAGGGCAAGGCCAGAAGAGACTCAAGCCCTCCGGTTAAAGCTGGAATCGGCGCTGAACTTAGCAAACATGCCACCATCAAAGAGGAATTTGACAGGCCTCGGTCTCCGCTTGCTTACGATATACCACTGGCAAGCTCGTCGTCGTTCTCGGTGGCGCCGAAGAAAAAGAAGCGGATTTTGTCCGAACATGAGGCAGACTCGAGAAAGCGCTTTCACACAACCTGAGGTACAAGACAGGATTTTTTATCTCTGAGTGGTGGATGGCTAAATATTTATTCTATTAGGGTTGATTTCTACATTAAATCCCACAAGTTATGATAATTGTTATGATCTTTTTTTTTTTTTTTATTGCTTATGAATTACCTGTCGAAAAATGTAAGTGCTCTAACCGTCAATGACGTGAATGTATTCCCGCTCCTTTCTACGGGCCGCATCCGCCTCGACAGTGTCATGCAAATGCAAGTACGACCGCCAGTGCCGCACGGTCTTGAGCACCAGGTCCTCCAGCTGCGCCGGTTTCATGCCCAGGTCCGCAAATGTGCAAGCGCTCTCGTCCACCACCTGGTCCAGAAACATGCGCTCCACCTGGTCGGGGCAAATGGTCTCCCAGTAAATGTTCTGCGTCAGGCTCGCAATCATCTGGTACACGGCCTTGGGCAGATTGACCTGGCGCAGCTCGTTCTGAGTGGCCTCCTGCACGAGCTGGTGAATCTGCGCGACCGAGTACTCCTTGGGACCGTACAACTCGTAGGTCTTGCCGGCGGTCGAGTCGTCGTAGCCCATGATCTCAAGAGCGGCAGCCACGTCCAGCACGGACACCGGGCGCAGCAGCTCCTTGTTGTGGTTGGCCGAGAAAATGCGAGTCTGGCTCGCGATCTTGTTGAGAAACTTGTCGCCGTTGCCGTACATGACCGAGGGGCGTACAATGGTCGCGTCGGGCACAATTTCGCGGACGGCCTTCTCGCCGAGTGCCTTGGTGCGGTTGAACTCCGAGGGCGAGTTTACGTCAGCATTGAACGCAGACACATGAATAAAGCGGGCCACGTTGTACTTCTCGACAGCCTGGGCGACGCGGCGGGCGCCCTCGACGTGGACGTCCTCGTACGAAAAGTTCTTAGTAGGGTACTCGCGGCCCATGAGGTTAAAGACGATATCCGAGTGCTTGACAGCATCCTCAATAGACTGCACGTTTCTAATATCCATTTCCAGGAAATTGACAACACCCAAGTCTCCCTGGACCTTGAGATGGCGCTTCTTCATTTCTTCTCTGTAGGGGACGACGGTGATGGTACCTTTCTGGGCGAGGCGGCTGGTAACATAGGTGCCCAGCAACCCACTGGCGCCAAAGACAGTCGCGGTGTATCCCGTTCGCGACGACCGGCCACCGGTACCCGAGGTGAGCAGGGTCTTGCCCGAGCGTGTGATGTTGATATCAGACACAAGGTTGTCGAAGGTCTGGATGCCTCTCGCCTTGATAGAGGGGCCTACGCTGTTAGTTTTACCGCATTTACAAGACAAGCAAAAAACATACCGAAAGGCTTGGAAGCCACAATTCTCATAGAGCGGATCATGGTTTATTTGCTGATCCTGGAGACGTGAGAAGGAAGGGGAGTGCAGAGAGTTTGTGAGAGGTGAAGAAATGGATGGTGAGAATTTGAGAAAAAGCGTGATCGCGGATTGGCTGAAATCGTGGGTTGGGGTTGTGTGGGTTAGGCCAAAGTAAAATATGGGCGACGTCGACGGCGACGGTTCTACGGTGCTCATGAGAGTTATGAGTGTTACGAGAGATATCTACAGGTAAAGGGAGACGTTTGAAGAGAGAGAGATCAGGTCAATGACTTTGAAACGATATGCAATGGCCAGTGGTAGCCAGCACTGTCTGATCACATACCTGCCATGGATCAGAGCGACCAGACTCAATTGTTCAGGACATCCAGAATAAATAGAATTGATACATGACAAAAAGAGAATATGAATACTGTTTGAGCAGGTGTGGACCACAGAAATCAAAGGGCTTTTTGTGGTTGTGGTGGCTGTTGGTTAGAAGATGCCAACCAGGCGCAGAACTTCAAAGATGGCACCTCCGCAGATGAGGAAACCCAGAAACACTAATTGCCATTAGTCAAACAAACAAAACTTCTAAAGCTGGAAAACACAGAGATGTAAACATACGCAGCCAGGGAGTGGAGAGAGGAGATCGCTCCTTCTTGGCCAAAGTCGAGTGGGGCTTGCCCATCTTGTGCTCCTCCTTGCGGGCGTACTTCTCGTTGGCTCTTCGTTGGGCGACGGTCTGAGGCATTGTAATTGTGTGTATATATATAAAAAAAGGCTACTAGGCAGTATCGTTCAACTGGCGTGGTTGAAAGTGAAAAGTTGACGGTGTTGATCAGGTATGGAAGTCGAAAATCGAAATTTTGAAATTGGCGACGTGGAGAAAAGTCACGTGCTCTGTCATGTGATTGAACAAAAAAGTCTGGGGCAGACCAAATTCAGCCGTGCGTTCTTATAGATCAGCTGTAGCTGTTGTCATTATCAAGCTTAAGCCAAAGGGTATACCATATAGTATCCAAGTGAGCGATGCAACAGAAGGACGGCGGTGGAATTAAGTGGAACCACATCGTGCACCAACTGTTTTGGTTTAGGTGCATGTTTGCTGGGTAGCTCTTTTGGCTAGGGTGTGGTATGTATACTTGAGTGTGATTTTGTGTTGCATGCAGTGAATTAATAGTTAGCCATCCTGTCAATGATCGATGGGATGTGGAGGGGTAGGGGCGAGACAAGGGTGTATGTAGGAACGGAAACAGCATGACGTTGAGATCCAGTGAGTTTTCAATGGACTACATTCAGAGCCATGGAGTAGGCTGGGTGTGAGGTGTATATCTAGAGCTATGATGGCGCTGGAACTTTAAAGTACGGCAAAAGACTGACCAAACTAGGTCCCAGAACCATTCCATGACCAGGTCAGGATGTTCTTCTTGCCATGAATATCAAGTATAGAATAGTAGGTTGTCACGCTGCCCATTGCAAGATACTGTTCTTCCCCGGATAGTCCGGACATGTCTCAAAGCCATCTTGTACTGTGAGCCAGTTTAAAACCTCTCTGGTGCTTAATCTCGACAATTTCACCAATATTACATAGCTCACACATGAATCAGATTTTACCCATCACCCTGACGAAAGGTTCTACCTTTTAGACTTTCGACTCTGGCTTTGGCTTTGGCGTTGGCTTCAAGACTGAGTTTGACTTCGCCTCTCTGAGTTGGACTTTAGCTTTTGGCTCTGACGTTTTTTTATCAATTGTTCCATGAACCCCTCTGTGTTCTCGATCCCAGCTGTATACTCTGTATTGTACACAAATTGAAGGAATTATATATATATATATATTAATTGCCAGGAAGCTGATAAGGTTTTTTCAGTTTTGTTGAAACTTTTTTTTAACTGGTAATGCATCATGACAGATCGATAGATCCATGAAAAAAAAAGAATTCAGGCTATCTCAAAAATGAAAAACCTGACTATTATAATGGCAGCCAAGGCAAGTTAGAGGAAACTTTGAGTCTGTCTCGGGCGTTTATAAGTCAATTGTCTGAACCCCCATCTCCTTCTTCTATAGACCCGTTAATGGTGCCAGAACCCAAGACAAAAGCAGAGACATACCGAACCCAACGCATTTGTCCAGACCAAAAACTTTTGAAGATAGAGCAAACCTATAGCCCTATTCACATCAAGTTTTATTATCTATATATAAAAAATAACACAATCATTCAAGACCGGCCAAACACCAACTCCAAGGCCAGTCTTTGGCTCTCTTTAAAGTAAAAGGGCAGTCGCCGCATGCGCCCTTTTGTTTGGCCTAGCGTTAGAGAAAAACCCTCACTAAAGCTCTTGTCTATAACTAGTGTCTAAAGACGACCACCATACCAGAAGATGGCTTGGACGTGCTACGCCTCGTCTCCACATTTGTTATATATATATAGTATTAAATTCAAAATCACTGGCTTTGCGTCCATAAACTTTCAAGCTGCCACCGCCACAAAACACTAAGTTGAAAAGAAAAATTCATGTATACAATAGAAAAATAACTTATCATTAACATTAACATTAGAAGATTAAGGTAGTAGTGTGATATTATTGGATTGATAGTAGCAGTAGTAGTTGTAGTAGTGTGTGTCAAAAAAAAAAAAAATGCATCGTAATTATGTCTATACCAAGTCGTCACTCCGTGATTTGGGCCGTGGCAGCAGCTGCCCATCAATACTGTTGGGGTCGTGCAAGATGCTATCGCTGTACGTGTCCTCCACCAGCACCACCGCCGCTTCCTTATCGTCAAATGCCGTCAGCATCACGTCCTCGCCGTACACTAATGGAGTCGAAGTCCCGCTGTAACCCCACGAGCCCGCACTGCCCGGAGACAAGCGGCCCCCAACAATGGGGCTCGTGCTCCGGCTGCGCGCCCGGCTGTATGAGTTGTGGCTACCGCCCTTGCTGCCGCTTCTGCGATGTCCTCCCAGGCGTAATACCCGGTTGAGGTTGCGTACGGCCCAGCGGCGGTACTTGTGGAAGCCAGTTAGAGGGATGCGCTGATACAGCTTGTACTGCAGGTAGAAAAAGCCCAACACCGTCGCGGTGATGAGCACCGCAACGAGAAACCAGTGCTTGCCCATTTGGATAATGAACTGCGCGTCGTCCTGGTGCCACGACGAGCCTTTGCCCTGGTAGAAGAAGTGCGAGGCGTGGACGGTCCCGTTAATGGGCCGCAGCAGGCGCACCTCGTTGCCTTCGGGAACTCCCCACCGCCGGTACTGCTTCCACAGGACGGACAGGAAAAGGGGCCCGGTAGAGTACATGATTGTAATGTAGGAAACAAACCAGTTATGATTGTATCGTTCTAGATTGTTAATGACCTTGGTAAAGTATGGGTGCTTGGGGACCGAGCCCATGAGATCGTTAGACACGCCCGTGGGGTCTGTTTTGCGCAGCCACGCGGGAACGGCCAGCAGTGGGTCCATGTTGTGCGTGCAGCCGTTGTCCAGATCAATATACACACCGCCATAGTATGATAGCACGAAATAGCGGATCACGTCTGCTCGCATAATGTTGTAGGGATAAGCGTCGAAGGTGGGCAAGAACCAGCTGTAGTGGGCCTCGATAAAGTCGCGCGCCATTGCATCGGTCCACAGAATGTACTGGTAGTTGGGGTGCAAGTCCAGCACGCTCTGGTGCGTCTTCTGCCACTTTTCAGGGATGGCCTCTGTCTTGTACGTTTGGTGAATGATTTTAGGAATGAGCAACGGGCGATCTGGCTGGAGCTCCACGTACTCCGAGCCGTTGGCGCTCTTGAGCATGACCTCAGTGTACGTGACGGGAGTAAGTTCATCCTCACGCAGGGTGTCGCGGCCCGTGTCGTCGTTGAGCAGGGTGATGAGGTCAAACACCTGAACCAGCAGAAACAGCACAATGGTGCCGTTGACAAGGAGCAGCATCCAGAATTCCTTTCTCATTGTTGGGGTGTACTGGTGCAATAGTGAAGATGCAAATGCAAAACAAAAAGGCGTCAAGCCGACAAAAAGAAGGAATAGGAGATATCGGCGAGGGAAGAGTGGTTTGGCTGGAGAGTAGGTTGGGGAGGCAAGGAGTGCAGGGAGAGTGGGAGATGGAAGAGAAAAAGGATTTTGGAGCTGGAGAAAATAGAAGAGAAAAAAAAATACATGAAATAAAATTTGCAGCTAAAAAGTTATCACTAATCTTCGCTTTAAACAGGTGCTCACAAAGAACAACTCTATATAGTTATAATTTATATAGCGATTGCAGCTTTAATTTCTATATATGGACAAATACTAACCCAATTGGTAATAGTGTGATGCATGTAGACGAACTAGGACGTGCCCCTTGTACTAGCTCGTGACTGTGCTGAAATGTTTGATCCAGGGTAAAATACAGTCTTGCCGAGGCTACATTGTTGTTGGGAAAGGGTTACAATGAAAGTTACCCTGTTTGTGTTCTACCAGAGGACCAACCACGGGTTTACCACAGGCTTACCACGATCCTACCACGACCCTACCACAGGCTTACCACAGGCTTACCACGGGCTGCAACAGAAAATAACAAACTCAACAAAAAAGTCCACAGAAGAAAAGTGTACTTCTGAAGTAAACCTACAATAGCCTGTTGTAAGTCAGTAGTGTGTGCGGCTTACCCCAGACCCTCCATCTCGCCTAATTCTGCATGCCTGCCGCATCCCTTTACATAAGCTGCCCACCAATACGGCCGACCATATGGACGCTAAAGACGCTTCTCCACACCACCTCTCTTTCCTTCTCTTTCATCACTGCTTTAGCAGATTTGCTTGAAAATGCCCGACAGTAAGCGCAGTTCCGAATTGGACGACATTGACCTGTCGGCAGACGTGCTGCCGGCGGACATCGAGGACCCGTTGCACCACCCGCGGCACTTCCCGACGGAGGCAGACGAGGATCCAGATGCATACGTGCCGAGCATGTCCATGGACACGCATAACATTGTGAACGATATTGCGAGGTTTAGGGAGCACCCGATGAGCTTTTTGAAGACCCTGCTGGACCACGTGCGCGGGTCAAAGTGGAGAGCGTACGACTCGTACATTGGGCAGGAGCTCTACACGCCGGGCCTCACGGAGTTCATGAAGAGAACGACGCTGGCGAACCCGGGCCTGAGGCAGAAAATAGAAATGCTGACGCAGCTGCAGATGGAGCATGAGAATAATGACTTTGCAACAGAGGTGGAGGCAGCCAGAAGGAAGGCGGAGCTGCAGGCGTGGCTGGAGTCGCAGGCGGAGGCCCTGGTGGACGAGATGACGGTGTCGTATGAGCATAAGGCTGTTCTCAGGTTCATGTACTACACGGTGGCCCAAATCTTTCATAGGACGTACCATCAGGGCGTGCATGTTGATCATGCCGAGATCGAGCAGCTGCGGGCCAAGGCGAGGGAACTGGAGAAGAAGCGGCAGAGCATTGTATTCTTGCCCTGCCACAAATCGCATATTGACTACATGTCGATCCAGTTTATCTGCTTCCGCACGGGTATTTCGCTGCCAACGGTGGTGGCGGGCGACAACTTAAACTTTGCCGTGATTGGGCCCATGCTGAGACAGGTCGGGGCCATGTTTATCCGCCGCGCGTTCAGCGACGACAAAATGTACAACTTTACTATGCAGGCGTACATTGAGACCCTGCTGTCGAACGGATTCAACTTTGAGTGTTTTATCGAGGGCACGCGGTCGCGTACAGGTAAGCTGCTGCCCCCGAAGTATGGTATCCTCAAGTTCATCTTTGAAGCCGTGCTGTCTGGCCGCGTTGAGGACTGCTGGATTCTGCCAGTGTCTACACAGTACGACAAGGTGGCCGAAGCTGAGTCGTACGCCATTGAACTGCTGGGCCGCGAGAAAAAGAAGGAGAACTTCTTTGACTTTATCAACGCCCGCAAGATCATGTCCTTGCAAATGGGGCGTGTCGACGTGCGGTTCCACGAAGGGTGGTCGTTCCGCGAGTACGTCATGGGGCAAGTCAACAAAGAGCTTGTGCGCAGTGCTCTGCACACCGAGCGCACCCTCAAACTGGACTCCCGCCAGATTACTCCCGAAATGCACATTCGCATTTTGCGTTCCTTGGGTTACCGCGTGCTGGCAGACATCAACCGGATCTCGGTGGTGATGCCGACGTCGCTGATTGGGACCATGCTGCTGACGCTGCGGGGCCGCGGCATTGGCAAGCAGGACCTTGTGCGGCGGGTGACATGGTTCATTGGCCAGATCCAGCAGCGCGGCGGGCGCGTTGGCAACTTCAACCACCCGTCGATCGACAACTTGGTCGAGAACGGCCTTAGCGTGCTGGGGTCTGACTTGGTGGGTGAGGTGAAAAAGAACGTGCTGGAGACGACGTACTACGCAAAGGACCCGTTCAAGCTGAGCTACTACCGCAACCAGATTATCCATTTGTTTGTGAGCGAGGCCATTGTGTGCGCGGCGATCTATTACAAGTTCCAGCAGCTGCATGAGACGTCGACGCAGATCTCGTACAGCGAGCTGCTGGACCGCGTGCAGTTTCTGTCCAGACTGCTGTCGGGCGAGTTCGTGTACGGGCCGGATGGTATCAGCACCAACCTGGCGCAGACCTTGGATGGGCTCGTGGCGGAGGACGTGTTGGTGGTCCAGGTGGATCCTGCGACGGGCGAGAAACTGGTCAGCATTTCCGAGGGCGAGATCGAGCACGGCAAGGAAGTATTCGAGTTCTACTGCTTCCTCGTCTGGCCGTTCCTCGACGGCTTCTGGCTGACCCTGGTGTCCTTGTTTTCTTTGACACCAGTCGCCGACGCCGAAGAAGGCAAGCTGGTGTGGGTCGACGAGAAGGAGTTCCTCAACAACGTCCAGGCCCTCGGGAAGACGCTCTACCACCAAGGTATTCTCGTCTACTACGAAGCCGTCAACAAGGAGATTCTCAAAAACGCTGTTTCCCACTTTGTCTCCGAGGGCATTATTCTCAAGGGCATTCCTCGCGACGAGACCGTCGACCCCGCCGGCGGGGCCCTGCCCGGCGCTCCTCCCACCGGCTCTTCCGCTCTGGCCATCCACCCGTCCTGGCTGCCCACGCGCTACGGGGCCAGCGCCCTGTCCTCGTCCTTGCTTGCATCCGACCTCACCCCGCTCGACATCCACGCCGAGGGCCGGCTGTACGACCTGTGCGAGAGCGTTGCTCAGCTGCGGCGGCTGGTGAGGGTGCGGCGGGACGTGCCGACGCTGAGCGCGCGGGTGCTGCAGATGACGAGCAGCATGGGGATTGCGTTCAAGAAGCGGTGGGAGCTGAGGGTGGACGAGGTGAGCATTGCGGGGCGGCAGGAGCGACCGACTGGGGTTGGCAAGTCTGCGCCTGTGAAACTGGCAGTGCCGAAGCTTTAAATAAGAGTTGGCCTAGAGATATATTTACTCACTTGCCTCGGAGATGGTTATAAAGTCCATTGTGTGTTTAGGTATGTTTATTAGCTACTTTCCCTCCGTTTTGCTTTAGTTTCTTCAATTGCAACAGTTTTCAGAGCTCTCTTTCAGGCGTTTTCTATTCAGATCTTTTTCTATACTAGATCTGTATAAACATCTGCATTCCCCCTGTATGCTGCCCATGTATACGTGCAACGAATAAAATAATATTAATATTAAGAGAAACAACTACTACACAACTGAAAAAAAAATAAAAAAAAAGAAGGCAAAAGATAAGCATCGCATAAAAACCAGATCCACCTGTACTCATTGATTGCAGGGTTCAAGGTTTTTCTTTGAACCCTCAAAGAAAACCCCCCACACATATACTTTCTCTCATACTCTCTCTTTGCAGTAAAGGCAGAAAGAAAAGGGAAAAAAGACCTAGAAAATAGCGTCCAAAGTACAGCAGATACACAGCGCGGCCAAGCACGCCATGCAGCAGTTTGACGAGTTATCCGTGGGCCGCTGCTGCTGTACATAGATAGGCTGCGGCTGCTGTGGCGGGTAGTAGCCGCCCTGCTGCTGCGGTGGGTAGCCTCCCTGCTGGGGGTATCCCTGCTGGGGGTATCCGCCCTGGTGGTAGCCCTGCTGAGGGGGCGGGTAGTAGCCACGGTCAGTGGTGCCACCAGCGCCGCCAGAGGGAGGGGGGCCGGAGGG